>JBBPND010000113.1:0-25186 GCA_038090655.1 Gastroboletus turbinatus
TGTTCTCGCCAGGTGGTTTGGATCAAACAGATGTTTGAGGAACTTGGGTATAAACTTAACCCTATTCCTATCTGTGGTGATAACCAAGGGTCGCTGTTTATTGCAGAAAACCCGATCACTGAAAAGCGATCAAAACACATCCAGATCAAGTACCATTTTGTACGCGATGCTGTGATGATGTACAAACAAGTTGAACTGTTTTATATCCCTGGGGATGACAACCCTGCGGATATGTTCACAAAGAACCTCGGATTCGTCAAATTCGAGAAATTCAGACAACAACTTGGTTTAGTATTTAGAAATCTCGCCTTTCATTAGATTGAGCGATCGATCACCTACTTAAGGTCTTTACCATACCACGGTATATTAGACCAGGGGGAGTGTTGAACGCTAGTATACCATATTAGTATTATAGTTCACACGCTTCATGTATTTAAGTACAAACTCAGCAGAGCTGAGTTCTAATTGATTCTTTCATTCGATCCCCATTGTTCCCCGCTCACCAGCAACAACCCCAGGTATGTCCTAGTGACGCTTAGCTCTACCACTTGCCTGCTTCAACAGTTAGTGCTTACGAATGTAAGTAATGATTTGTGTACCTTGTGTATCACTGATTTCTGACAGGTGAATAGATCCAGAGACTTGTGTTCAAGCTCATTCACTCAACCACTAAGTTGTTGCCAGCTTGGCACAAGATCCTTGATGAGATGAATCTGAAAGTCACTAACATGCTGCATGATGTGTCAACTTGATGGAATTCAACATATGATATGTTAAAGTATGCACTAGGCCATTACAAAGCAGTTGATGGTGTGACCCAGGATTACGCACTGGAGCTGAGAAAGTTTGAGCTGGATAACAAGGAGTGGGATTTGTTAGGACAATTGCATGATGTGCTGAAGATGCACATTCACACCTTTGTGTGGCTGTGTGGTAAACAACTGTACAGATCCTCAAGGACACCATATTGTACTTCTTATGCTCCATTCCAAACCTTGCAACCATCATTCCAGTGATGGATCTCATCAACAAGAAACTTACAACTTATTGACTCAATTGCAAATACAACCCTGCAACCAGGGCTGCCATTGGTCTTGCAAAGTGTACCCTCAACAAGTACTACTAGCTTATTGACAGCTTTAAAGTATACAAGATCCTTATGGGTAAGTGCTCTATCTTGTCAAGATGAGTGCTAACATTTATATATTGTAGTTTTATACTCTTGACAAAAGCTTGCATACTTCAAGAATGCAAACTGGAAGGAGCTTTGGATCGACACTGCAAAAAAGCTTGTCAGGGACATGTTCGAGCGCTCATACACTGTAGACTCAGAGATTCATGATTGTGCCAGCTTGGATGGTGATAGTACTGCCAAGTTGGCAAAGATGTGTGATCAGGAAGCTTAACATTGGCACACTGCTAATGCATGCATTGGCAGGACAATATCTTTGCAGCCATGGCCACCTTGGCCCATCTGAACTAGGTGACAAGCTCGACCGCTATCTCCGCACTGATGTACAACATGTTACTAACCCTTTGGCTTGGTGGTACAACTGGTGCACTGTCTACCTAGGCCTGTCACGCATGGCATTGGACTATCTAACTATTTCTGGTGAGTGTTGCACCTGCTATTGTTGTAATCTTTGCTCACTTATAATGCTTGCAGCTACATCTATCAATGTGGAATGGCTTTTTAGCCATGGTTGCCTCATTGTCACACACATGCATTCATGGCTTTTAGCTCAGACCACTTGCATGCTGCGATGCTTGGGAGCTTGGAGCTGCCTCCATTTCATCAAGATGGAAGATATATTTGCTATGGCTGCCTTTAAGGATGTAAAGGGTGATGATGTTGCTTTAGAGGATGGTTGGGACAACATTAGTCTACCTTAGACTACACAATGATTTCATACCATATCATAGACAATACCCATGGGTATTACCCACCATGGGTCCGGTCCCAGGTTGAATGAGGATCACCCATGGCATATACCCAAACCCATTGCCATGGATACATGCCCACTGTGGGTATGGGTGTGGGTCAGACCACTGATATGGTATATCCATGCATTTGGATAAAGGGAGGTAGATAGGTGAGGGGTGAGTAAACTCGTTCCAAGAGGTTCTGTAGTAGAGTTAGTCAGATGAGAAGGGTTAGCTTGGACTGACCAGAGTGAGGAAATGAAGTTTGAGGAAGTCTGAGATGAATTTAGAAGAGGGATGAAGCAGTCCAAGATGAATTTGATATGAGAATGAGCAGTCTGACCAAAGATAAGGGCTGGATAGATGAAGATGAATGAAAACTGGTCAAGGACATCAGCAAATGTTACCATTACTTAACATACTTTGATGAGATTCTCAAGTAAATAAGTTACCAGAGCTTACAAAGCAACAACAAAATATTCAAGTACCAAGCAATCTATTGAACAAAGTAAAATAAGTAGTGTAAAGTACAAAAGCCAGCAAGCTACACAAATGATTTTCTCAGCTAGTGAATTCTTCAAAGATAGTTCTACTAGTAGGTGAATAATGTGAGCTACAAGAATAAATTACCACATGGCTGGCAAAGCAAAAGTAAACATCAAGGGCTCATAATAGTACTTGATGAGGACTTGTAAGGGGGATTCAAAACTGCGTGCAAATGGGAGGGAGTGAGAGGGGAAAGAATGGCCAACAACGGTGAATAGGATGCTGAGCTAAGGGCTTGTACTTACCAAGGAGTGAGGGGGGGGATTCCATGAGCTACAAGAATGAATTACCACACAGCTGGTGAAGCAAAAGCAAAGATGAAGGGCTCATACTTGACAAGGACTCGTGAGGGGAGTCAGGATTCAAAACCACAAATGGAAGAGAGTGAAAGGGGAAAAAATGATGAATGGAGTGAATGCTGGCTTATTGACATTGTCTCAACACTGCCTAGAGTAGCAAATGTCGCTGAGGAGTGAGAGTGGGGGACTCAGGGGGACTCAAAACTGCATGCAAATAAGAGGGAGTGAGAGGGGAAGAGTGGTGAGGATAACTGAGCATCTTGATACTGCCTAGAGGCTAGAGCAGCATGCTGATGGCTGGAAGCAAAATAGGAAAGAGTTAAAGTTAGGATGTGATTCAAGGACAGGGCAGTGGAAGAGAGGATGACATTTTCATGTCTTCATTAGAAAGGCCAAGGGGAGAGGGGGTGTCATCATTGTCGGTGAGTCTGCATTTTGGCTTGTCCAACTCTGAGGAGGAAGCCAGGGACTTGTCAGACTTGAATGTGAGGTTGTCCAGAGGTCAAGGTGGATAGAGGACAAGGTTGTGGATGTCGTGCTGGATCCTGGGCTGGCTGACATTGAGGAGTGCTAACAACTAGTGATGTTCCTGCTACTGAGATATTGATAGATGAATTCTAGCATGAGAACAACAATTTTGAGTCAGTTTGGAGTGATCATGATGAAGGAAACTTGATGATAAGGATTCTGGCCAAGGATGAGAGCCAGAGATAAGAGATAAGAGATGGGTGAATAGTGTACACTGGTGAAAACTGGTAGTCCAATTGAAATACAAGGGTTGTATAGTCTAGGGAACATCCTAGACTTTTCCTAACTAAGGAAATATTGAAATGGAAGTAGTACAAGAAGGTTGGAATATAAGAAGTGGCCCTGAAAAAGCAGACAGAAATCATACAAAAGGCACAGAATATTCTAGATGTCAACATAAATTTTAATAAATCTAAAAGCAAGAGTCTGGGTATGAAATGACAAATTCTAAGGTATCTCGATGAGCCTTGCATCCACAAACATGAGTGGATAGACCTGAAATTGCTGCCTACAACCATAAAGAACATCTGTTCCTTACACAAGTCCTTCTGTGACCTGCCAAGTTCCAACAACTGGGGCATGGCAACTGGAGTGACTCTGAACTTATGGTTGAATATTGTCAGAATGAAACTTGCATAGTCAATAATATAACCTATTGTTGTTGCTAAATTCATATGTAAAATCAAGTGACCATGCTAATCCTTGGTCCTGAGTTTTGAAAGAATGAGAGCCTAATACTATATGGAAAAACTGGAAGCTGACCTGGATGGCTTCAAGCTCTCTGGCAGTCTGCTAAATACATATGTACATCAATATAACATTCAGATTTCAATGCATCTGAATATATTATATTATATAAAATGGATGCTGGCAAGCTATAGGGTATTGTTGAGATCTGCCAATATGGGATCCTGGATACCCTCCATGGATATGAAAATCAGTACCACCTCCTTGCCAGCCAAGTAGTAAGGTCCTTGAGCATCCAGGTGATGGATCCTTTGTGGGATTTTCCCTATTCAACATAATGAGCAAAAGGCTTATCAAACTGCCCTTTCTGATTTTTCCTATGATATCAGGCATTAGTGATATTGTAGCAAATGAGAATGTGACTTATGTAGTTCTGATTGGTCCTGTAGAGCAATTACCATCTGGCATAGGGTGTAAAAGAAACCTAGGTGAGTATTTTTGGTAAGCATGCCATCCTTGTCCACATGCTTCATAGCAAGCACCACACAGGTGAGATGTATAGTTCATAAGTGTAAAAATAAATATCCTCTGCTGAAGATGGAGGGGACAGGCATGTAGACATAGTGGTGAATTCCTGGTGGTTGAAACCTATGTGGTTATTAGAAAGAAATTTGATGGTTGGAAAAAGAGATCCCACGTACTTATGTTACATCACCTTTTTCAAGGCAGACAGTGACTAGAACTTGCTGTCTTCAGACCAGTCGGCTGCTTGGTTCCAGGCTTCCAAAAGTTTCTTTAAAGAACTTAACAAAGGCGGCATTTCAAATGGATGATGGCTTATAGCTTAGCTCCTGAGTTTCCAACAATATACATACCCATCCACAGCAATTGTGGTATGAGAAGTCAAGAATATCCTGCATGCAACACCAGCCTCCACCCCTATGAGCTTGAAGTGGCTGAGCAGATGGCTGTAGGTGGAGCATCCTTAGACTGCACTGGAAAGTGGTTATCCATCTTTGTCATCCTTTTCTGAGTGAACCTCAGAGCATTATATACTTCCAGACAATCATTGAGTCCAGAAGAGGCTTTGCCCACATTGGAGGGCTGACATTCAGGTCCTTTCTGTCAAGGAAGTTTTCACACATAGTCAGGTCCTCAACCAACCCTTGCATACTAGTTGTTTTGTGGTAAAAATGGTGCTTCTTTGGTAAAAGACCCTAGTTCACAGCAAGCATGCTTCTGTCAATCCATTGACATCTCAACCTGAGGTCTTCAAATTAGAGTGCCATAAAACCCTCGGATAATCAGGCTCAGTGTGGATGTCCAACCTCAAACCAGAACTGGGCATCCTACATGATCCTTGATGTATTCTGTGGAAATGCAACCAACAAACTTACAAATCAAGACTGAACTTGAAGATTGGAGATGAATATATCTCCAGATTAGCACTCTATCTACCAAATCCTTCATATTTCTTCCCACAGATGAAACACCACCTCCAGTCAAATAGTGGCATTCTGTACAAACCTCAGCTCATAGTATCATATAGATACATCACACTCACTTTCTCTTCAGATGTCATTCATTTTCCTTGTTCTTTCTGTATCAAAATTATGAGCTGCTAACTTACAAGAAGAAAGATACCACTTCAGACTCACTAGGCCTTGCTGCTGGTCTCTTTGATATATGGATCCTCTTGATATCCAACCACTATCCAACACCATGGAGGAGCTTCTCCACACTATCAAATGCACAAGAGCTTCCTTCCATGTCCACCATCCAGAAGGGTAGTGCTTTTCCTATGAAGCACATGACCAACTTGTTTCCACTGGGATGCCACACCTTAGATTCAATCTTGATTGTTCTCCAACCACCCTCATAATATACTTACACCATGTTACTATAAGAAATCACTGACTATTAGCCTTGGTGGCCATGTACCACCATTGAACATGTGGAGCATTGCCCCTCTGCTGACAATATCTGTGATGTCCACCAAATACACTTTTCTATTCACTCAAGAGTTTTTTTCCAGGATGTAGTCCATGTGAAGTGAAAGAGAGAGGTAAAGAAAGTTCCCATTGACTTAGATGAGTGGTAATGGAGTTTGTTTACCATAATCAATTGCTGTATGTGTGGACTTAATTAACCTTCAACTCATACACTCTCAGTGACCATGTTAATAGTTTACTTCAGTATATTCAGTATAGTATACTACTCTTAGGCTACTCTACTACAAATCAATTTTGAACTTGAGTACTGTTATTTGATCAATGGCAGCCTCACATAATTTTTCTTCAACATTACCATTACTCATTCAAAATTATATATATAGCCTGTAATATGAAAATATCAAGTCAACCAAAGAAAATAAAACCATTTATGTACATATATGTGTAAGGCTATAAGTGATTGAGTCCATTTAGAACTTACAATCCCTTGTGCAAAGTGAAATGTTATGGATTCACAGCATGACAAGTAAAGTACAGAGTAAGTAGAATGAGGATGGCCCTTCATATACTAAGCATGCAATGGATGCATGTGATTATTCATATCACATATGCCAGATTATATCAAATAATAATTATGAAGCTTTAGGCCACTTACACCCTCCACTGCATAGAGATGCTAACAGATCATATACAACAGTATATAGATGGAAAAACATCAATGCAAATATATAGAGTGATAATGGAAAGGAAAAGACTAATATAAGAATAAAAGAAAATGGGAGAAACCAACATGAAGTGGGCTACAAAACATATATTGTAAATAAAAAACAAGGGGGGTATATTGTCGGATATTACGGTGTGCCCGGTATGTCATCACATGGACAATGTTTGTATGTATATATACTAGTGTTTGCTCTTGTATGTAGCATACAATATATATACTGGACAGGGATCAATGGGACTCTTCCCATCGATTATCACCTTGTCCAGGTCCATCGTTAGTCTGACCCCCAGTATCCACCAATACCTAACCCTATTCTTTCAACATATATCTCTGTATTGTACCCACCTCATATGGGCACTGGCCTGTTGAGGAGCTCACCATCTTCCTCAAGCTTGGATCTGACCTCAGTATCCCCTCCTTCTCCAGGATAGGAGACTAGGTTGTATGCAACCACTGTTTCTCCAAACTGTTGGAAGACATCATCTTTAATACAAGCTCCTGAGCTCACAAGCAAGATCAGATGCCTTGATTATTGTCTTGATGCGTACTAAGTATACCATGGATGTGGGGTGGCACAGGACAACCCAGAAGTAGTCATGTTCCTTACTCAGTGAAAATGGTCCCACAAAATCCATGGCAATTGATCTGCATGATTGCTTTGGAATCAGTAGATTATATAGTAGCCCTTGGAGTAATTGACTTATTGGTTTGGTGACCTGGCATTGGACAAGTTCTGTCAAACTTGTCCACTTCATGGCTGAATTTGGGCCACCAGTAAAGCCTGTGGATATAATCAGCAGTCCTTTGGCCACTGAAATGCCCAAGGACTCCATGGGCCTGGTCATTATGTTATCACCCTCATACTTAGTATGCAGAAAGCATAGAACCTCATCATTTCCATGATTTTTCATGTAGAGGAGGCTGTCTCTCTCAGTAAATTGAGGGAAATATTTCAGTTGAGCCACAATTTGTGCAAGTAATAGCTTATCCTTATATCCTTTGCAGACAGCATTGAAAAACTCAGATTGATCCCCATATTTCATAATAGGTACTCATGATGTCCAGGTGGATTTGGGAACTGTTGAATTCTCCTCCATATTAGTGTGAGAAGTTTCCTCAGTAGTCCTCTCCACTGCCAAGGCCATTTCTTGTACCTCTAGTATATGGGTCTCTTGTTTGTATGCAAGCCACTTGCTTTTTTGATGGTTATGTCCTCCCTCTATTGTTATCATCTTTAGCTCAAGCCACCTGTCCTAGAGGAGGTCATCTCCATCTGGGTTCAAGTGCACCTTCATGTTAGCCTAATCAATTTCTTTGTTGGGGGCACTATCTCCTTCCTCCCTCTTGTAGTAATGAGATAGGCAGTCTGCCACTCAGTTCTCAGAATCCTTGTCATATATTATCTCTATGTCAAACCATGACATGTAGTCAATCCAATGGATCTGTCTACTAAACAGCTTTTGCAGTGTTTTGAAGTATCCAAGTGCCTTGTAATCAGTGATAATTGTGAATTTGAATCTGAGGAGTTTATCCTTCCATTTCAACAGAGCTTCAATTGTTGTGAGTGTCTTGCATTCAAAGGTTCTGGAATTTTATTGAGCATCACACAACTTTGTTGACATGAACTCTGCTGGATGACATGTCCTCCAATCACATCCTTGTCCATACAAGGTGCCAATGCCATATAGTGATGTGTCACAAACAAGCCAGATCACCACATCCTTTTTTGGATCAATGGGTTTCAATATCAGGTATTTGCTAGTCAAATCTTTGATCATTTGAAAGCATATGTTGTGGACTTCCCTCCACATAAGAGATGTCCATTTCTTTGGATTCCTGTTAATGGCACAGTATACAGTGGCTTAAAAAACTGTCTGCATGTTTGGTCATTTTCCATGCTGATAACTCCTAATCCTTGCCCTAAACTATGAGTGTATGAAATGAGGTATGTACTCTTGGCGTGCTATCCATCCATGATTCAAGGGATTTGAATGCAATTTGATGAAATGGTAGCCATTTCAATACAATAACTCATTCAGATGGTTTTTTGATATTCTATAAATTTGACTATCTAGTACCTGGTATGACCTCCTTTGGCCTGAAGAAGTACTCCAATATGTCTAGACATGCTTTCTATTCATCTCTGACACTATTCTCCTTCAATCTTCCCCTCCTCCTTCACTATCCTTTCCCACAGTTGATAAACTCCTATAGAAGCCTTCTCACAAGCTAAGAGGCATTTCTTGAGGTGATCTCAAATATGTCCAAAGGGGTTAAGGTCTGGTGACTGTGCAGACCAGTCCAGAAGCATGATTCCCTACTCTTCAAACCACTTTTGAGCTCTTCTAGAGGTGCGCTTGGTGTCAATATAATGTTATCTTTTGAGATTCCAGATTTTTCCGTGCTTTGCAGCAACTCCTGCTTTGAAATTGCCACATACTATTCAGCATCCATTCTCCCCTCCACCTCACTCAAGACCCCTACTCCCTTGCACCCTATGCAGCCCTATACCATTAGTGAACCTCCTCCAAACTTGACTGTACCTTGACCTCTTTAGCAATCAGCCCCTTTTTCTTCTTCTACACACACTCTTGCCCATTTGAGCTAATCCTATTGACTGTGATCTCATCTGACCATATAACTCTCTTCCAGTCCTCCACAGTCCAATCCTGGTACATGAGAGCAAATGCTAACCCTTTTCTTGTGACCACTAGAAAGCAGGGGCTTTTTTTTCTTTATCACAGCTTTTAATGAAGCTTTCTTGAGGGTATTTCTCATGGTCTGAGGGCAGACAGGAGCATCAATGATGGAATTGATGCATTGAGTGGCATGAACAGCATTCCTGGCCTTGCCAGTAATAATTTGCTGAATAATAGCTCTTTTGTTGGTAGGGGTAAACTTTGAAGGACAGCCACCATGAAGTCTAGTCTTCTCTGGCTGCAGTTCCTGAAGAACCTGGCATACTGTAGACTTCCATAGGCCAATTTGGAAAGCAATTTCCCTAGAGAAAAGACCAAGAAAGCAGAAAAAGATGATATTGTTTCTTTAAGAGGTAGAAATGGATTTTATTGTGATGGTGGGAAAATAAACATGGAATGGTGTGCTGTCTGATACTCAATTACATAAAGGTAACATAATAGAACACTTACCAAATGTATGTAATCATATCACAGCATGCTAGGATCCAATATGTGTAGTCAAAACTTCAAGTCAAAAAAAAACAGTCCAAATGAGTCATTGTTTTGAAATGGCTGCCTTTTCATCCTTATTCCAATCCCTCAAATCTTAGACAGACAGAAGGCCAGGAGTAAGCACTGCATTTCATACACTCATTGTTTAGCACAAGGATTAGGGGCTATTGGAGGTTATTGTGTTTAGTGGAAAATAACTGTTACAGTTTTGCTAGCGTCAGACCCCTTTTCCATTATTCCTTCATCCTACGGAGCCCCTGACACCTTCCGAGTGCTTGCCACAATAGAGGCAAACACTACCTCAATCTACATAGATGATCTCCTATTCGAGTTATAGTCTCTTTTCGCTCATTTCTCTCTTTCTTGCAATCTTCTCATGAACCATTCGGTTTTCCCATGCTTCATTTGAAGTGTTGTATTGGCAATTCCTTTCGGACAACTTCCCTTCCTAGATGACATACTACATCATCTCTATCCCCTCAACCCAGAGATGACTCACATTGACTAGGTAGACCCTAGGACCTGCTATGACATAGTGGGTCTGTGCTCACCTTAGATTACTATAAATACCTAGTTGCTGTGTACAGTAGTCCTTAGCTAGTTCTACGCAATCTTAGTGTTGTTTCTAGTTACCACGAGTCCCTCGAGCTCCCTGTGTATGCACAAGAGATAGATTGGATAGTTAGACCACCTGGGTGTCTGTAGGCTACACTTGAAGCCTACACTCGACTAGTTACTACACAACTAGCGTAACAATGACCATACATGCAGACAGTTTTTTGAGCCACTGTATGCCTAAATATCAGGCATGAATTATGCCAAGTATTCAACCAGTCCTACAAATTGTTGGACCTCACTCAGGGACTTTGGAGTCCTTCAATCACAAATTTGAGACATTTTGTCTCTATTAGTATGGATACCCTTTTGGTCAATGATGTAATCTAGACAGTTGAGTTTTTCAACAGTAGAAATCAGCTTCTTTCAGTATATTGAATACAATTTGGAGGTGTCATCCATATTCCTCTATAGTGTCGCTACTGTATAGATGAATATAACATTTAGATAGACATATACAAAACATCCAATATGATTTTGAAATATCACTGTCATTAGATGTTGAAATGTCATGGGGGCATTGCAATTTCCCTGTTGCATGACCTGGCTGATAAATTGTAGTGAAGGCCATCTTCTTGCTTAATCTGAATCTGTTCATATGCATTTGAGAGATTAATCTTTGAGTAATATCTTGTTCTAGCTATATCCATTCAGATCTGATTTTAATCCAGGAATAGGGTCACATGCTTGACTATGTTGTCAGCGTAATGCTTGCCTTCATCAATTAGCAGGATGCTATGATTGACTTCTCACAAAGAAGGAAGCCTTTGTACCATCTCTCTAAGTTAATGTTTGTATTTTTAAAACCATTGGTTTCTTAACTGGGATATATCCTTCTCTGTCAGTGTTTTTTTCTTTTATCTGTATTGCAGCAAGATGCTGCTTTGATGATCTACTCATCCTTTGGTTGACATCTTCATATTTTCTTTCCCCTTAGTAGGGCTCAGAAGTCAGTAGAATTTTTAAGGAAGGGATACTAGTCATCATAAGTGACTGTCCAATGTTACCTCTTCTAGTAGGGTGATTATAATATCTTCAACACAAATCTGTTGATCCACAAAGTTGTTCTCTTAGCAATAGTATTCCAAGAATGCAGTAATATCAATCAATATTGGTTACATCAAAATACATGTCAGAAGTTTTACTTCCATGATGTAGGATTTGCTGCCATAAGTAATGTTCGATTGGCTGCCAATGTAGCCTAATTGCAATGTCAGCTGTTGCTCAAGGTGAAACACCTCTATCCCAGTAACTTTTGCAAATGCTAGGCTCATGGTGTTACCAGTGCTTTCAGTATCTATCACAATGTATGCTTTACATCCATTACCTTTTATCTCGTCAGCTCTCTTATTGTACCTGTTACACTAGTTGCATAGTAACTAGTCAAGTGTAGGCTTCACGTGTAGCCTACAGATACTCAGGGGTCTCACTATCCAACTATCCCTAGTGCGCACACAGGGAGCTTGAGGGACTTGTGGAAACTAGAAACTATGTGTTGATTGCATAGAACTAGCTAAAGAGCTATAGTACATATCAGCTGGTATTTATACTGGACTACTATGAGCACAGACCATCGGGTCTTAGGGTAACCCCTAGGTTTCAAGTCATAGTGAGTCATACTGGGTAAAGGGGAAGGAAGATGACATAGACATCATCAGGAGAAGTAAGCCGCCCATTAGAGTGAAAGATTGGAGTCAATCAGAGCGAATTGAGAAAAAAGCGAACAGTTGGCGAACAGTTGACAAACAGTTGATGAACAGTTTGGCGTGGGAAAGTCGCGCTGACTGTGGGAAAGTTGTCCGAAAGAAAGAAAAAAAAAAATTTACAACTCAAATAGAAGATCATCAATGTAGATTGATGTGGTGTTTGCCTCTATTGTGGCAAGTACTCTAAAGGCATCAGGAGCCCTGTAAGATGAAGGAATAATCTGACGCTAGTAAAACTGTAATAGTACCTTCCAAAAGCCTCTTTGTGAATCCATTCCTCATTATAATGTGGGCATGGTCACCAGTATTCTCAGACACTCTCTTTATTGCTCTTGTAGTCCTTACTATGCAGGTTGCTAACATACATATACATGCAATGCACTACAAATATAGTACATATATATCCAGTCCATATCCTTCAGCTTGTGTGAAACAATCAAATACAAGTCGTAGATAGACTTCAGGTTATCATCAAAAGGTCAACTTGGAAAGTGAGGGAGGATTCTACTGAGTCCAACTTGAGTGGGAAAACCCAAGAGAACTAGACTGGGGATGCCAGTACTAGCCTTGGGGTTTATATACATAGCATACTACGGTATGTACATGTTTGTGTTGGATTTACCAATGTAGGGCATAGGGTATCACATGAGGTAGTGGAGATTAATAACATGTGTTTAGTGCATGAGACATAATGGAAGAGAAGTGTAACATGCTGCTGGAGCATCTAATGGAAATGAAAAGAAGACATGCACAGCACAGAGATGAATGTGGGAACAATATAACCATATATGGTCCGTTGCAACTGGTGCAGTGTGTATCCTGTGACTGATGGACTAGCCTGCACAGTTGAAGGGAAATAAAGGGTCAGGTGACCTGGTCAGGTGATCATAAAAAGATGAAGCAAACGACTAAGTCCATTGTGAGCATGTAGCATTGTTACTGATTGTAACATTGTGCCTGTTTGCTCTTTTTCCATCCACAATTATATTCATATCTTGTGGATTGTTGTGGATGTTGTTGAGTGACAGCTAAGGATGATATGCTGCCAATTGCATGTTCTGAAATATACTCAACCCTAGCATTATACATAATCTAGGTATGAATTGCCCCAGTGTATAGCATCATATAGTGGAGATGATGTTCATTTAGGGGTCTCCAAATTTGTTTGGAGGATTAATCTCTCTATTGCCATTTCAATATCTGAGTCATGCCTGGTGGGTCTTTCTTGTTCTGTAGATTTGGAGTGAGTCTTGATCCCTCCTTGCTTATTGACCCAGATGGTCCCTAGTTGAGTTTGAAGTTTGACCTCATGTTGTTCAATATGGATACCTGTGTGTTTCTCCCTTTGGTCTCACAGGTCCTCAATGAGAGCTTTCACACTCTCCAACTGGCTTTCCTGACTGCAGAATGGACTACCATGGTTATTAACAGGAGATTGAGTCTCTTCCTTTCAATTGTTCTTAATTGATGAGCCATCATTACAGATGTTCAACTGCTGAGCCAAATGGCTCTTGGTGTGTTCTTGTTCCAATGTCAATGCCTTGTTGGAATTCTTGTTTTGCATGATATTCTGGGAACACAATAGCCACATTCAGGGATGGATTCATTCAGACTTGTCTAACATGCTGTACTTGGTGCTCACATTCTTCACAGTATTTCTTGTGTAGTACTCCATCCAGACACAACCACTCCCACTCATCTTGAGTAGGATGTGGAGTTCTTGATTCTTCAAGTTCTGGGAGATCATGCTCCTCATGTATTATTGTACATCAGACTTCTTTTTCATCCCCAGATGATTCCTTATCATGTATATTGCACCTAAGAATGCAATTGATACATCATCATTGTCAACCTCATATTTGTCCTCAACATATACAATCAAAATATTTGTGTCATCAGCAGTGTTTACATCATCTTTAATTTTTTTGGAACAATCATACCTTGAAGGCCCTTTATTGTTGTCCATTTGTTCCTCAACTTCCTTCTAGATGACTAATCTGTTATCATTTATCTGCCATCTGCCCTTCCTTTTGCATTTAAAGCAATTAATGCCATGAAGGAATACCTGGGCTTGTTTTCCTTTATCAGGGGTTCACCCCAATTGTTCCTTCTCTTAGAAGTTGTTTCTATACTTTCAATCATTTCAGATGAGCCCTGGGTTATGTGATTTGGGAGCCATGGCATTGAGATATAACCATTTCAAAATGACATGTCATTGAGACATTTTTTTGGGCAACATTTCTATTCTACAATTTTAGTATTTTGTATGCCCTCCCTCTGCCTTTATCGCTGCCTCTAGTTTTCTAGGCATGCTTTCTATCAATCTTTAACACTCCTCAACCTCTATCTTGCCTCATGCCACTTCAATCCTCTCCCAAAGCTTCCCACCTCCTTTTGATAGTGTTGCATAGCTGTTGAGCTTGTTTTTGAGGATTTGCCAGAGATGCTCAATGGGATTAATGTCTGGAGATTGTGCTGGCCAATCAAGGACCTTGATTTCTTGAGATTCCAGCCACTCCTGGGCTCTTTGAGAGCTAACTTGGAGTTATTATCTTGTTGAAAGATAATGCTCTCCTCATGGATTTCACAATGGAGACATACTGCTCAGCATTCATCTTCCCTTCCATCTCTGCAAGGATTCCCACTCCATTCCAACCCATGCATTCCTAAACCATCAAGGAACCTCCTTCAAACTTTACTGTTCCCTGTATTTTTTTATTTAGCAAAGGCTTTTCTATCTTCCACACATACTGTACATCCTTTCATCTGATCCAATCATATTAACCTTGGTCTCATCTGACCAGATGACCCTAGTCTAGTCCTCCATAGTCCAGTGTTGGTGCATGAGAGCAAAAACTGGCCTGTGTTGCCTATGCATAACAGACAAGAGTGTTGCTTTTTCTTGACTATAGCCTTTAAAGATGCAGACTTGAGCATATTGCAAACAGTTTGGGAAGAGACAGGAGAGGAGAGGGCAGAATTGATGAGATGGGTTGCCTGGACAGCATTTTCAACCTTGCCAGAGGTAATACTAGAGACAATTCTTCTTCTGTTAGTAGAAGAAAGCTTGGAAGGACATTGTTGCGGTCAGTAATAACACTACATGCTCATAATGGACTTGGTCATTTCTTGTTCTTTTCCAAGTCACATGACCAGATCACATGATGTCCTTTATTTCATTCAAATATGCAGGCTAGTCCATCAGTTGTGAGATACACACTGCACTTGTACAACAGACCATATAAGGTTATATTGTTTCCATGTTCATCTCTGTGCTGTGCACACTTCTATTTAATTTCCACTTCTTCCATTCTGCCACAGCTTGCTGTTGCAGCATGTCATGCTTCTCTTCCATTTGATCTAACACATGTTTTTAATCTCTGCTACCTCATGTCATATCCTATGCTCTACATCAGTAGATCCGATACAAACATGTACATACCATACTATGCTATATAAACTCCAAGGCTAGTACTGGCATCCCCAGTCTAGTTCTCTTGGGTTTTCCCTCTCAAGTTGGACTCAATTCTTCTCTCTTCATCTTCCCAATTGACATAACCTGAAGGCATTGCTAGACTTTGATTGGTTGTTTCAGACATGTTTTCTTTGCCTGGATGGATCTCTTTGATAGCCCTGGCCATAGTAGACTTCCCAAGACCAGTTTTGGAGGATATTTGCCTAGCAGAAAGGCCAGATTCAAAGAACAAAAAACTGGCTCTAGCAGAGGCAGAAATGAATTTCATGGTGAAGTTGAGTTAGCTGGATGGTATGTCTGCCCTTTATATTGCTCAGTATTATGTAAGTTACATAATCAGACAGGGATGAAGCACAGCATCCATCAGAACCTTATGTTATTTACTAAATAATGACTGATAACATCAGAGTCAAATAAGTGTTCCAATAACATGTTATTTTATATACAAATCATATAACCAAGGGCTCATCTTCAGGAAAAGGGTTAAGGCCATTGATGAACCTGCAATGATTAGAGCCAACACCTTCTGGTTCTCTTGCAAATGTCAAAAAAATGGCCCAACATTTGGATACTTTTTGAACCACTGTATATGCTTCCATTTGAATGATTAATTGTCCATGGATTGTACCATCCAGTACACTCATTACCTCAGGTCATTGTAGAAGGTAAGGGCCTTCTCCTTAGAACCAAATCTGATATGATTCTATTGATCAGTGGCATTCTGAATGGATCCCTCATGGACAAATCATTTGAACAGTCCACAAATCAAGTCTTCAAAGGATCAGTAGACTGTTAGATTCAACTTCCTAATCACAGTGGCTCAAAAAACTGTCTGCATGTTTGGTCATTTTCCACTAAATGCGATAACCCCCAATAACCCCTAACCCTTGCCCTAAACTATATGAAATGAAGTAATTACACTTGACCTTCTATCCATCCAAGATTCAAGGGATTTTATTACAATTTGATGAAATGGCAGCCATTTCAAAACAATGACTCATTTGGATAGTTGTTTGACTTTGATAAATTTGGCTATCTAATACTTGGTATGACTTCCTTTGGCTCTGATAACTGCTCCAATATGTCTAGGCATGCTTTTTATCCATTTCTGACACTGTTCCTCATCAATCTTCCCCTACTCCTTCACTACCCTTTCTTATAGTTGATAAATTCCTATAGAAGCCTTTTCATAACCTGAGAGGCATTTCTTGAGGTGATTCCAAGTATGTACAAAGGGGTTAAGGTCTGGAGGCTGTGCAAACCAGTCCAGAAGCTTGAATCCCTGCTCTCCAAACCACTTTTGGGCTCTTCTAGAGGTGTGCTTGGTGTTATTACCTTGTCAGAAGATAATGTTATCTTTTGGGATTCCAGATTTTTCCATGCTTTGCAGCAACTCCTGCTCTAAAATTGCACCATACTATTCAACATCCATTCTCCCCTCCACCTCACCCAAAACCCTCACTCCATTCCACCTTATGCAGTCCCATACCATCAGTGAACCTCCTCCAAACTTGACCTCTCTAGCAATCAGCCTTTCTCCCTTCATTTTCCACATATACTCTTGCCCATTTGACCCAATCCTATTGACTGTGGTCTCATCTGACCATATGAGTCACTTCCAGTCCTCTGCAGTCCAATGCTGGTACATGAGAGCAAATGCTAACACTCTCCTTGTGACCACTAGAAAGTAGGGGCTTTTTTTTCTTTACCACAGCCTTTAATGAGGCTTCTTTGAGGATATTTGTCACAGTCTGAGGGCAGACAGAAGCATTGATGATGGAATTGATGTATTGAGTGGCATGAACAGCATTCCTGGCCTTGCCAGTAATAATTTGCTGAACAATAGCCCTTTTGTTGATAGGCATAAGCTTTAAAGGACAGCCACCATGAAGTCTAGTCTTTTTTGGCTGAAGTTCCTGAAGAACCTGGCATACTGTAAACTTCCCTAGATCAATTTGGAAAGCAATTTCCCTAGAGAAAAGACCAAGAAAGCAGAAAAAGATAATACTGTTTCTTGAAGAGGTAGAAATGGATTTTATGATGATGGTGGAAAAATAAACATGGAATGCTGTGCTGTCTGATACTAAATTACATAAAGGTAACATAATAGAACACTTACCAAACATATGTAATCATTTCACAGCATGCTACATCTGCAAAACCACTGAAATGAAAAAAGTGATGGGAAACATTTAGTCAATTACGAATGCTTATGACCTCCAGTGTTCATGCTTTTGATTGGTGGAGATGTAGCAGTGGGTTTTGGAATTGGGTAGCATAGGAGATAAGGTCATATCTGGGTGGTAGATAGACTGACCCTGTTTATCATGATAAGAAATTGATGAGAAAGATTATCATACAAAACTATGAATGCAGTACATGGAATGATTCTTTGTCAGTAAAGCTATTGACATAGTAGTGCAAGTATCCTTCTAAGCATGTCTCACTGCACAGTGCCACATTGAGCAACAGAGTAGAAAAGATGGGGACTAAATCAACTGCAAGTATAACATCAGTGAGGGGGACGATACCACTTGCATGCAATCCAGAAGGGTTTATATGCTCCACTTGATAGAGACCCACAGGGGTGTCAGTAGGTAGTAACACAATACAAAAATAGTGGACATAGAGGAGAGGCACAGAGTTGAGGTGAGCTGGAAGAATGCTTCTTGCAGTGAACACTGCTTGTACTTGAGCAACATCTTCACATGAGAGGTCAGGTTGGCGAAACAAGGAAACAGAGGTGAAGCTCACTGAACAAGTTGCTGTCACCTCCTCTACTCAGTAATACTGCATCGCAACATCCAAAAGGATATTTATCAGAAGGATGGAGTGCCTGGACAACTTGGCTGTGGTTGATGATGTTTGAGCAGAACAAAGAGTGCAATTGGATCTGGAATTTGTTTCAAATGACAACTTCAGTGTGGATATTCCAATCTCATGTGGGGTTTCCATTAGAGGCAGTGGAAATGTAGTTGAAGAGCGCTTGGGAAAAGTCGGGAAGTCTCCAGTGTTACGATCGGTAACAACACTACATGCTCACAACAGACTTAGTTGTTTGCTTCATCTTTTTATGATCACCTGACCAGGTCACCTGACCCTTTATTTCCCTTCAACTGTGCAGGCTAGTCCGTCAGTCACAGGATACACACTGCACTAGTTCCAATGGACCATATATGGTTATATTGTTCCCATGTTTATCTCTGTGCTGTGCACACTTCCTTTTCATTTCTGTTACATGCTCTAGCAGCATGTTACACTTCTCTTCCATTATGCCTCATGCACTAACACATGTCTTTAATCTCCGCTACCTCATGTGATACCCTATGCCCTACATTGGTAGATCCGATACAAACATGTACATACCATACTATGCTATATAAACCCCAAGACTAGTACTGGCATCCCCAGTCTAGTTCTCTTGAGTTTTTCCTCTCAAGTCGGACTCAGTTCTTCTTCCTCCACTTTCCTAGTTGATATTCTGTGATAACCCGAAGTCATTCATTAGACTTTGATTGGTTGTTTCATCCAGAGACTCTGGATTTGGGCAATTGTGACATTGACATGGTCTGGATGATCTGTTACATGAAAAGCAATGGCCCCATCCAACAAAACTATGCCTCAGTGGTTAAAATAGTTATGAAATGGATGAGGGCCACAGAAAGTCGACTCTTTCTCTGGTAGCACATCTTGCAAGAATGACAGCATAGGGTCTATGATTATTACTTCCTCATTCTCAATAAGAAGTGCTCATTCAAATGCTACTTCACTTGCTGCATGGAGGATCAGGTACAGGTTGAAGAGCTGAATGGCCTCCTCCCAATTCAATATGTCTACCACCTGGTTCACGAAGGTGGAATGGTTTCGGCTCGTACATGGGAACACATTCTTGCAATGGGTGATGAGCAAACACTCTGTCACATTGGTGGTAAACTGAATCAGTGTACCATTTGCCTTGGTTTGATGTGGAAAGCTTTGCATCAGTTCCAGTTCCAGGATGGATGTTGAAATGGGTCATGGGTCCGCTTTTTGAGGTATGAGCTTTGAGCTGCAGGATAGCATGCTTTCTAGCATGAAAATTATGAAGAGCCTGTGCTATGGATGCAATAGATGAGTCTGTGTGAACAGGGTCCTGTGCCTGATAGATGAATTCTACCATGGCACTAACAGGGAGGATAAACTGACAGGGTGTAATCCCTGCTAAGAGAGGAACAATGGTTCTTTCGATATCGTGGTGGTCTCGGCCCATCATCCCTGACGCCTTTAGAGTACTTGCCACAATAGAGGCAAACACCATGTCAATCTACATTGATGATCTTCTCTTCAAGTTATAACTTCTTTCATTTTCTTTCTTTCTTTCGGACAACTTTCCCATGGTCAGCACGACTTTCCCATGCTGAACTGTTCATCAATTGTTTGTCTTTCTCATAACTTGTTCTGGTTGGTTCCGATTCTTTGCTCTAACAGATGGCTTACATCTCCTAATGATGTCTATGTCATCTGTTTCCCCTTTACCCAGTAGTGACTCATAGTGACTCAAGATTACCCTAGAACCTAGGGGCTACCCTAGGACCCGATGGTCTGTGCTCACTATAGTCCAGTGTATATATTTGCCGCTATGTACCATGTATCTTTAGCTAGTTCTACACAATTCAAGTGTAGTTTCTAGTTTCTGTTATGCTAGTTGCATAGTAACTAGTCGAGTGTAGGCTTCAAGTGTAGCCTACAGACACTCAGGTGGTCTCATATCCAATCTATCCCTTGTGTGCACACAGGGAGCTCAAGGGACTCATGGAAACTAGAAACTATGCATAGATTGCGTAGAACTAGCTAAGGACTACTGTACATGGCGACTAGGTATTTATAGTAATCTAAGGTGAGCACAGACCCACTATGTCATAGCAGGTCCTAGGGTCTACCTAGTCAATGTGAGTCACCTCTGGGTTGAGGGGATAGAGATGATGTAGTATGTCATCTAGGAAGGGAAGTTGTCCGAAAGGAATTGCCAATACAACACTTCAAATGAAGCATGGGAAAAACCAAACAAGGCGTGGGAAAACCGAACGGTTCGTGAGAAGAACCGAACACTCAAACACTCAAACAGTTTGATGAACACTTGAAGCATGGGAAAACCGAACAAGGTGTGGGAAAACCGAATGGTTCGTGAGAAGGTTGCAAGAAAAAGAGAAATAAGTGAAAGGAAGCTATAACTCGAATAGAAGGTCATCTATGTAAATTGAGGTAGTGTTTGCCTCTATTGTGGCAAGCACTCGGCAGGCATCAGGGGCCCCATAAGATGAAGGGAAAAGGGAAAAGGGGTCTGATGATAGGAAAACTGTAACAGTTTCCACGAGTTCCTCAAGTCCCTTATGTGCGCACTAAGGGTAGACAAGATAGTGAGACCCCTGTCAAAGTCTTGTACTACTTGTGAAGTACATTCCAACTTGTTACTACGCAACTAGCATAACAGTTTCTCCAGAACGGTTTGTGGACACTGAGTAGCTTGAGGAGCTTGGCTGCTTTCTGAAAGGTGTCAAGGTCCCATGGGTCAACTCTCTGATACAGTTCGAAGAGTTGCATGAGTGTCTGTTTGCCCATCTGGAGCTCGGCGGCCTCGGAATTACCAAAGTCCAATCTCTCTGCCTGTGTGATGGGAGAAGCACTTGTGGCCATGCCTGTGATGAGCTGTTGCTCTGATAGATCCACAATATAGGAAAGGAGTGGCATGTAACAGAGACAGATACTGCCCATAGGATCAGTGAGTTCCACACCATGTAAAACTGCATCTTTGAGAGGAGCTACCACCTTGTCCAGGCATTGGTGAAAAAGGCATGCAAGAAGGATAGTCTTGTAGTCCTGGTGGACTTCAAAGTTGGGCATTGGGATGAACACAACACAATGCCAAGCATGAGATGTAGCCTGCATCCTCACATTGGACTGAATGTTGCTGATCGTCATGAATACAGTGTGCATCTCCAATCCTCCTGTTTGACATGTGACTGGTGTCTTATCTCATCATTGCTCCAACAGGAAGCTGATCCTGCAGAACTGATGAGCATTAGCCAGGGGATCAATCATATTTATGAAGCTTATCTGAATCTCGAATGCATGGGTACCATTGAAGAACTCCCTGTACTCACGATCTGTTCCTTGCAAAACAACATGAGGGTCATACATCATGTATCTTGCAAACATCAGATTGGCCAGTAACTCCCGTACGACCTCCAGGCTATTGCAATATATACATTGGATTGGATAAGTTGTCTTGAAACCCTTGAAGATGATGGTTGAGGACTGCCATTCAGTGCCCTGGGAAAGAGTTGCTAACCAGCCAAACAGTTTGTCAGCTGTGTTGAAAGATGGCTTTGGGCGACTGTCAAACTTAAGTGGAAATCAAATGGGAAAGACAGAAAGAGAAATGTCAGCATAAACCACCTACCCACTTAAGCTTGAGGAACTGGGAGACCTGTGACTTCATAAGGTTCAGGGTGAGGAATTTGGCAAGATCCCATTCTTCTTCATGTTGAAAGGGATAGAACATTGATTCTTTTCTCTGCAGTTCTCAAATTGGAACCCCTTCAAACAGTCAAGCAATGTCTCGCTCTCCTCTGGATACAGAAACCCAGATATGGGATGGAACTCCACACTGACATCAACATCATCAGGCCCTCAGCGAAAAGCAGGGGGAATTGGAATTCTGTGTGCAGCCACAGGGATTTGGCTTGCTAGTTGCTCCAGGCTCGTGATACAGACAGTTCTGTTAATGTTGATATGGTGCAGAAACGCAGCTTGTGATGGAAATACTGCATGACAACCAGGACAAATGACATCCATTTGGACTGTGGAATAGAGAGGGTATTGGGTGTCAATGTGTTTTGGGCTTGCACTGCAGCGCAGCTGCCCAACCAGAAATTCTTCTAAGTCATTCAAACTCAGACATGAACTCCCACCTTACATTCCTCCACTGCTGCCATCAGCTATGTCTGTCCCATCAGATCCATCTGATATGACTTTCCCTCTTTCAATTTCAGCTGCATCATCAGGTGCTTCCAGTCCAATGAGCAACTTTTCTGCTCCCACTTTCACAGGCCATGTGCAGCAAGCCCCCAAGTCTGAAGGCCAATGTATTTTCAGTACAAAGAATGCATTCAAGGTTTGCGCCATTGAGTTTCCTCACAGTGACTCCCCTCCCTCTCATAGTTATGATTGAAACAGTCCTTGTTCTACCCGATCTTTGTCTTTTGGGTCCTCTGAAGTGCCAAGTACACCCTCTTCCCATGCCTCTCAGTGTGGCACTCACAGTTGTTCTGGCTCAATGTATACCTCAGGACAGAAAACCCAGACCATTCCAAGGCATCATCCTTATCCACAATGAGTTGGCCTGATGCCTCCTGAGCTGAGATCTTTCACAAGAACCACATGTCCCTCAGCCCACCTTGGTATGACAATGGAAGACATAGAACAGGTAGTATTTACTCTCAATGTATGTGCTACTCATACTCATTTTGGATTATAAGGGTAGGGATCTACTGCATGATGCACTCATTAAGCTCCCTCAAGATATTCTCCAGAAAGCTTATAAGGCAAAGCGAGCAGATCAGGATTTCATCGTCCATCAGGTTGCACAGACAGTGGCTGTAATTGAGAGTTTGGAGAGACACATGGTGCTCTTCACTGCCCTCAAGCAGCACCAAGAGACAGAGATAACCACCACAGAATCTGTGTTACAAGTGGCTATTCACCCCACTGTTTTCCCTGCTTTAACATCTCTTCGCCTTTGCCAACCACCCTACCATCACCATGCGCATGTATAGCTAATACATATGCCACCTTCACCACTTCCCCTGTGGCTGTCCATGGCTATGACCACAGCCCTTCCCCATTTGGATCCAGGATCTTCCCTGGACTTTCCCCTTCTCCTTCTGGTATACGCACTGGTATTAGGCTATGTGCACAGGTACACAGCTATGCTTCATCTCTTTCCTATTTCGCCCATTGTCTTTCATCTTATCCCAAGATTCTTCTGTTCTGTTCCTTCCCAATCCGATACTCCACAATGCTACTTACCATAATAGGGATGTTCCTGCCCTAAAGGACTTAGTATATATAGTTAGAAGCTCACCTGTAGGAACTCTAACTTGAATCCACTCCATTCAGGGTATTCTTGTTCCCTGCAACTTCCCCCTCGTTTGAACACCTCCTCCACCCATCCTCCCCTTTCTATACTCTGGTTTGATTGCCTATATCCAACACAAGGATCTGATTGAGCAAGACTGCCACGTCTTCAAAGAATGCAACCAAGTCTTGACAAGAGAAGTCATTTTGAGCAAGTTACCTTCTCGAGTTCCAAATTACACTTACTTCGTGCTCGCATACAAATAAGCGTAACAAAGGATTCGAGTTATCCTCTTGTTGGCACTACTACGACCGGCACCTCTACTCAACTCCCCTACCAAGGAAATGGACCATACGTGATCATAAAAAGAGGAAGCAAACAACTAAGTTTGTTAGATGCATGTGGCTTTGTTATCGATCATAACATCCACGACCTCAATGCCAACCAGACCTCTTAAACCTCACGGGCGAGGTACCACAAGACCCTTGCCTCCTGGATATTGTATATCCCCAAAATCCAAGCATCCGCTATGTCAGAATCTAGGAAGAGGGCAGAATTGCCCAATGCTATAGTACATTAGCTAGGGATAAAACTATATAAGTAAAAGTGAATTCACCTCAATGGCTGCCTAGATGGGCAAAAGCAACTGAGGTGCTAGTAAATGGGATAAAGGTATATATGCTATGGGCGGAGGTACACTCGTATTAGGTTACCTGAAATGATATGGTGATGAACCTGAATAAAGGTTATGAAGTGTATTAATAACCGAGGTAACAGGTCAAGCGAATAATAGAAAAGGTTTGTACTTCCGATACTTCCGGTGTTTCCAAGTCGGAATGGCATGGGAATATTCCGGAAGTAGTTCTGGTGCTTCCAGGTTCGGAGTTGCACGGGAAAGTTCCGGAAGAAGTTCTGGAATGGTGATGCTGGAACAAACTCGGAACCAGTGGAACTTGTGTGGTTTATTGTTGGATATTGTCATGCTATGATACTGGACACCACCTGGCTGTCAGTCACAATGAATCACATGCTTACATTTGTCAAGGATTGAAGATTGCACAACATGTTTGGTTGACGATGCCCCACAGACCTGGCATTTAACTCATCAGATGACCAGAACCAGGATCAATGGTGATCAGCATACATTGGGAATTCTGAAAGGCAACAATATTCATCATGTTGTCTATAGACTAGTGAATCCGAACATATCCATCAGCCTGTGCGGGAAACATGTGTCCCAATGCCCCCAAACCCCCAACCCCTTGCTGCCACTCTGGTTGCTGGTACTGTTATGTTTCATTCTTTCCCTTTCCTTGTTACTTGTTCCTCTTCATCTAGTCCTCACCTTATGCCTTTTGTTTGCTACGGACTACGACCAAGCTGTTCCTGCCCCATTTGGTCATTCTTACTCATGCACTTCAACC
>JBBPND010000114.1:0-25179 GCA_038090655.1 Gastroboletus turbinatus
AACGCGCTTGCAATTTTGTTACGGACGGACGCGGAAAAACACTCCGATTGGTGCGACATGTCTACCCCAGTCGTCCTCGTCACCGGCGCATCCAAGTTCTGCCCATTCAATTTTTATGTCTGTGGACTGAGCTGACAGTACTGGCCACCAGAGGCATTGGACTCGCCGTCGTCAAATCTCTCCTCGAAGAGCACAATGCCCGTGTCGTCGCCCTCGCACGATCCAGGTCATCTGAGCTGACCCAACTCATCGACGCCCATCCTGCGTCTCTCCTCGCCATCTCATGCGACGTGTGAGTCTGCGTGTCCCTACCGTCGCCAACGCCGACATAGAGTACGCTGCAGCACAGATGAGTCCGCCCTGGCGCAAGCATATAGCCAGGCAATGGACAAATTTGGTCCCATCCTCGACGGCCTGATCCTCAATGCAGGCACCCTCCATCCCCTGGCGCGGACTGGCGATCCCACCGTACCGCTCGATGCCTGGAAACACCACTTTGATGTCAATTTTTTCTCACTTGTCAGCGCACTCAAGATCGCCCTTCCAGCCTTGCGCACCAGCCCCGACACCGGACGGGTGATATTCATCAGCTCAGGTGCAGCTACGGGAAATATACCAGGTTGGGCACCCTACAACGCAGGGAAAGCAGCCATGAACAGTTTGGCGAGGTATTCTCATTTCCCAACTCCGCCATGATTCCGCCCAGTGTCCTGATGTTTGTTCGACAGAACCTTAGCCAAGGAAGAGCCTACCATCGTTTCGTTGGCAATCGCTCCAGGAAAGGTCGACACGGCTGTACGTTATCCATATTCGTTGTCCTCTCGAACATGCAGACTGAGACCCGTTTACAGATGCAGGAAGCCCTCAGAACTGCTGGTGCCCCTCACATGGATGCATCTGATCTCAGGATATTCCTTGACGCTCATCGAGATGGAACGTTGGTGCAGCCGTCGGACGTTGGCTATGTAATTGCAAATCTTTCCCTCCGTGCGCCGCTCAGCCTGAGTGGCTCTTTCGTACGGTACAACGACGAACATTGTAAAGAGTTTGCAAGGAAATGAATTCACCCGTTTCTTTTCTTCTGTCGGAACCGAATGCGAAGCTGCCAACAGGTGCCGAAGGAATCATCAAAGAAGTTATCCGCTGGCCTCAACCGTACGCTTATATCGCTTCATGTCCTACAGAAACGCATCAATAGTGCAATGACCCAACGACACGCGAGCAGTGACAGCTCCACATCGCCCATCTCCCGTTTCCATACCCCGAAGATCATCGACGTCCATCACCACGTCTTCCTCGACGCCCAGAAAAAGGCCAAGAAAAACATTCAAGTCGGTTGGATCACTCCCCCAGAACACCTTCCCTGGCGACCATCACCAGCCATGTCGGCCATGGACTCGATGGGCATACAAACCGCAATCCTTTCGCCGCCTCCCGTTGCCACCACGAACAGAACCGAAGTAAGGGCCATGAATATTTACCTGTCACAGCTTCGCGCAGCATACCCCACAAGGTTTGGTTTCCTCGCCGGACTTCCTACCCTGGGTGATGTACAAGGTTCCGATACTTGAGGGCAGTCACGGTCACGCCACCCCCTGATACTTGTTCCTTAGGTGCACTCGGTGAAATCACCTTTGCAATGGATCACCTGAATGCCGATGGTTTCGCACTCATTTCGTCCTATGGGACTGGAAACACAGCAAGTATGATTTCCTAGATCGACTGCCCAGATATTGGCACTCACGTTCTGATAGAGTACATTGCGGACAATCTATTCGACCCCATCTGGGAGGAACTGAACAGGAGGCACGCAATCGTTTTCCTTCACGGTGCACAAACACCTTCATCGACGCCCTATCCTCATCCCTTCCTAGGGCTTCCCATCAGCGAGGCAAGTGCCCCTGCCAATCGATCTCATCCATCCAGCCGAATACCCAAACTTAACCTTGCATCAAAAAGGTCCCGAACGAAACTTACAAGGCGGCCGCTCATCTGGTCGTTACAGGCAAGAAACGACGCTTCCAGAACGTCAAGATCATTCTCGCACATCTAGGAGGTAGCACGCCGTTCTTGGCACCCCGTGTGGCAGCCTTGTCACATTATATGGGTTGCCCACTTACCCCTGACGAGATTCTCCAAGATTTCAAAACGTTCTATTATGAAACAGCCCTTAGTTCGCATCCGACGACCCTTGCTGCGATAGACGCTTTTGTGCCAATCGATCGTATTCTCTATGGAAGCGACTATCCCGGTACCGTTTCCTTCCGTCTATAGCCTGAGGATCTATGTATTGATTGAACCTTCGATGCCAGCGGTTAGCACCTTGACCTCGAAATGGTATGCTAAACACCTAGAGGATCATTATGCCGGCGAACCACGCAAGCTAGATTGCATTCTGCGAGACAATGCGCTCGCCCTCTTTCCGCGGCTTCGAGCGTCGACCAACATGGTTGGTACAATTTCGTCGCCGACAAGGCAGTGAACGTTTGAACGGCGAGGGCCACTATTGGGGCTAGGCTTACAACACACAACATTCCAGAAAGCATGTATTGTGTGAGGTACAAATGACATGATACGGGTGACGAATAAATCGAGGGAATCTGTCCATATATATTACGATTTGGGAAGGTGCTGTCAAATGTCTATACACCGAGCCTGCAAGGCAACGCACATCAGTTGACACATCATGACAGGCACGGTGCGAAACTCGCCTCCGCTTGCTATGTTCGTAAACCAGGTAAGAGATTGACACTGAAGGCACAACCTGCAAACGAGAGCTAGTGAGCCATGCGTTTCTTCCAGGTAGCATGCAACGGGAACCTTGGCCAACGTCGGAAGTAACCCGCGGTAAAAACCTCTCCAACCATCTCGCTGGTATGTCTTCTGGACCACATCCCAAACACCCGTATAGCGTTGTGGATGTCCCGGGGAACCCGAAGCTTGCAGTCGGGTGCGGACTAAGTTCAGGGGGTAAACACTGATGGCTCCAACACTTCCTGAAACGCTTCCGAAGGCAAGGAGGGCAAGGACGCCAGATTCGTCCAATCCGGTAGAACGTAGATATGTTAGCTTGAGAGCTTCAAATGTACTCATGTCGATAGCAGAATATCTGTTCAAGGATATGAAAAACAGAGCAATATTGTTGACAGATGACATACGGAAAAACTCCGATAAGACCGATCTACAGTTGATTTAGGGGAAATAATGCACAGTAAAAGTATAAGACTGACAGATAGTCCACGATAGAATGCCCTGAACTGTCCTAGTTGCCAGACATGCCGCGCCGCGCCTACTAAACTTCGCTTCTGGCCAGTTGTACTCATCATTTGAGTCTACCAAGAACTCAGTAACGGGACAGGCTGAGAGGGAGATCGACCCCAGACCTTTAGCGTTTCGATGGGGTATATACCTACGTCGTCATGAGCAAAAAGCACATTACGGCGGCTCGAAACTTACTGAGTTGACTAGATAGTCCGCCAATACCGCCTGATAAAAAGCGACTACTACCACTTATGTCTCGGGGGTCTTCAACATGATCCCAGTATCTAGCAAATGCGCGTTTCTGTCCCCGAACGCTGAGTACTACACGCTGGACACGGGCACATGAATAGGACGAACAGCTGTCTCGTATGACATGAACTTTATGGCGGACTCGGGGAATATCTTCATTACAGAAAGTCCGTTTCCCGTCCAAAAAGCCAAGACGCCGCCTTCGGCGTATATGCGAGCTACAGCACTTCCTATAGCTTTCAAGCCGCCGACGCTGGGTTTAGGGCCCACGAAGGTCCCTCCCATCTCAGGAGCACGAATGATCAAGAAAATTTTCAGACGGTCGAACGGAGCGGTACACGTCCTCGAAACTGCCAGCGGGGTATAACTGTCAGTGGACATCGTTTGTGTATGGCAAACGCTTACCCGCGCCGGCCATACCACCTGCCAGGAGAAACTTGACTGCTGTGTGGCCCTGTAACCAATCATGGTGTTCCTCTGGCTCCTCCTCAACTTCACCTCCGTGATTGACGGGAGTTGGTTGTTCTGCGGGGACTCGTAACGACGCCATTGATCCGGGATTGTCTTCGGCGCTTAGACTGACATCACCTTCTGTACGTCAAAAGTGGAGCATAGAAGTAAGTGACAAGGCGGCAAACCTTCCATTGTCACCCTCGCTGAACCCCTACCATCATTTCCCATGAGCCTCTTCACTTCGTAATACCGGTAAATCTCGGTTGTCAATGCTTTCCGAGGGAGGAGTAATAGGAAATCTCGGAACTGCCGAAAGTTTATAACATGGGAGTGAGGTGATTGTGTCAAAAATGTTATGAATTCCACCAGGGCAGTGGGAGAAAGGGTGATCCCTGGGGATACATTGAATACCGGTGCAACGTGTAGCATCGAGGTGGACCTACCGGCATTTTTTAGCGCGACCTGGAGTTCCTCCGGGTCCAAATGGCCGTTTCCGTCTAGATCGAGCTCGTCATGGAAGATGCACCACAGCTCTAACAACAATGTGTGAGGAAGGAACGACAAGGCGATTCAATTTTCAATCACTGACCAGCCTCCTTTGCCTCCGCATAATCCCGGAACTCCGGCCAGGGTATGTGGGTCGGCCGTAGACTGGAGATATGGCCACCACACCGCCGCAATAGCTCGTCTTCATAGACTCTCCGCATGTTCTCGGCCTTTTCTGGCGTTAGTAACTCGCCAAGTGAAATTCCCAGAGTGGCCGCGGTTTCCGAGCCCTGAAAGTGTGGATTGGGCAAGCGTCGCCACAGGTCATGAAGTCTTCGTTCCCGCTTTTCTTCTCCCTCTTGTTCGCGGAATTCAAGAAGGCTGTGGGGACTAGGACGATAAGGCAGAGGGTCAAACCTAAGTCGTGGAATGAATGGGCGATCCCGAACGCCTGAGAGACATGCTTCATAAATTTCACGCCCTGTGGGTTGGGGACGCGAAGAAGACACGACCTCCGACATGGAATGAAAGGTCGAACCTGCAGTTCCAGATTATCAGACAGGAAGGGGATATCAAAAGGGCATCGTCGGGTTAGACGCGAGCGGGTGCTGCTTCAACGAGGTTGGAGTGGTCTACAATGTTTGTGACTGCTTACTACCAACTTAATTATGTACTTCCACATGGCAAACCCACATTATTATAGCTAGGTAATGTACTAGACCTAACCATACTTTATGTAAATAACTACGTCGCCCGTCCTTGCTCTCGTCCTCGCCCAGATTACAACAAGGGATACCATCCAGCAAGCTGAGGAGTCGAGATGGCCAAAGTACGGTATTTGCTCTTACACAATCCAGCTTCACAGTCCCATGCGATAACAAAAGATGCTATACTAGCAACGCGTGTCAGCGACACAAGAATGCAGATACGACCAGCGATCCGATACGCTGCAGTCCCTGCGCCAGCGCCCGACGAAGTGTTCTACGCTTCGCGTTTTGCGAAATAATCGGTGGAGACGCTTCAAACTTGGTTCGTGCATGGTCCAGCGATGCATCTCTCTGCGGAGGCTCCATCCTGATCGGTACCCCGTAACCAGTACGGAAAGTATTCTCCGTCCATTTCTCAGAGTACACCGTCGACGGCGGAGTGGTGCGCGCCGGTGTGCAACTCGACGCCAGCGTGGAAGAATAATCGGAATGCGATGGTGCCCTGACGTGGCTTGTGACCAAGGAACACTCGTATGTCGATAGCGACGATGGAGGGGTAGGGAGCTTGCGTGGACCATAGAAAGGTCTCGTGGCCTCAGGTCTGACTATTGGTACTCTTTGCTTTACCTCGCGGGTTTCCAAGACCGAGGCATCTTGCACTGGGATTTCGGGTAACGGTCGAGAGACACGTGGCGGCGTCGGCAGCGGTGGTGGTGGAAGGGGCGGAGAAGGCAGGGGCGGAGAAGGCAGAGGCGGAGTGGGCAAAGGTGGAGCGGGCAATGGCGGAGAGTGACGTGACTGTAAAAAATATCAGCAAAATAAGATGGGGCAGGATAGCTGACGCACAATATGCGTTAACGCAACCGGCGAATCACTCTGTGAGACAGACTCAGCTGACCGCGATTTCTGACGCGGAAGCGGAGGCGTTGGTGGACGGTATTCCTATCGAAAGTTGAGCCCCAACGGCTATTCCACCATTATAGCTCACTCACCGCTTGTGGCTTGCGTTTTCCTGCCGGCCGTGTCCAGGGTGTGGGAGAATGCGGTCGAGATAATGGATCTCCATCGTAACTTTCAGATGGGGAAGGTGGAGTAAACGTGTAGCTCCTCGACGTCTCAAACTCCTGTGACTATGTGAGCATTGCCACATTGGTAACTTCGTTGAGCACCGCTGCCCACCGTGCTGGCCGGAGACTGCCGCAATGGCTCTGCTTCGCCATCGAAGTCAGTTGAAGGCCCTTCATGGGTCGAAAAATCAACTACTGTGTTAATGGTAGGCAGTGTTGACCGCCGCTCTCTGGAGACCACCCTGTCGATCACGTCCTTCCAATCATCCGGGAGCTACTCGATACTCCATAAGCGCCGTTCTTCACGAAATGCATATGTATTCCTTACCGGTGGTCTGTCACCCTGTATAGGAGAAGGTGAGGAAATTGAAGAGAGGGAGATTTGCCTGAACGGTGCTCCTGGAGAGGATGGAGGAGAAGGCGGCGGTGAGGGGATGAATTTCGGGACAGGTTTCCTGTGGCTCATCGAGCGGACAGGCTCCACTTGAGCCATGGCTAGCGAAGCCAGGAGTGGTTCTTAAAATGCAAGAGCAGGATTGAGCGCCAATTATGCGACTGCTAGTTTTGAGGGCGGGACGACTGTTCGCTGGAAGCGCAGCTGGGTGGATAGAAATGAGAAGACGGAGTATTATAAGTGGAGAAATGAATGGAAAGGCGTGAGTAGGCTCATATAGGGAAGGGGAGGGGCATGCTTCAAGCTGTACACAGGCAGTAGTCATTGCGGGAACCTGCCTTGAGCTCAACAGCCACGTTGGGAGCAGGATGTTCATGAACGGGACAGCACGACTCACCTCATGTTTTCCATAAATGTGCTGTGCTTGCGAACAGCCGCAAGGTGGTCCATGATCACGACAAATGCGTACCTTTGAAGTGTAGAGCGGGCATCCCTCTCGACTACGTCACGGCCATGGCAACCTAGATAGATCAATGGTCCGAGTCGAGAGCTCGAGCCCATTGTGTTTTCTGATAAGCGTTAATATTGCTGAACGAAGATGGCAATTCCTAATCAACCTCGGTTCAATCTCGCTCTCGCGGGCAACCCTGCATGCGAAACCCAGCATTGCCTTGGACTGAGATTCAGAAGGCAAAATGTGCGATTCCGAATATGGCATGTCCTGTAGAATGCAACCTCGTCCAATCGACGCAACACCGCTTGCCAATATTATCGCGATGCCGCAACAGCCTCGGCCGCTCAGTGATCGCAGAGAGGCACGCTTGTGTACATTGCTCAATACATCAATGTATGAAGGCAGGAAACGGATGTGTTATGTGGCAAAGTATATGTGCATACAAATCATTGAATGGCGTAATCAGGATGAGAACATTCGACCAAATGAAGTTGGTGGGTAATCAAGTATTAGGGGTATCAGTTCGTCGTGAGCGTGGAGTGAGAAAGAGGGAGCAAGTGTGTCAGGTGCGTGAGAAAATCATGCGTGACATTACGGGAAATCAGAGTATGTTGTCGATAAATAAATCAGCAAGAACCCAGGGCGAGGGAAAATGATGCATCAAGGCAACGAAGCCTTTTCATGGACAAGATCATCAAGTCTTTTCAAATCCTGATTGTGTGATCGAGAGCGTGTGTGCATCTTCGTCTTCCAGTCACGAACCCACCGGGATAGACGTTCGTTTCCCACAGACTGCGGCGCATCCGAAAGTGGTTTTTTCGAAATGAGGGCGCGTAGCCGATCTCGCCCAAGAATAGGTGCCAGGGACAGGAAGGACAAGAACACGAGCTTCAGGATGATATCGGGAGAAGCTAGTAGGGAAGAAACAGTCTGGTGACCTGGCGAAGGAGCCGATGCGACTGTCTGAAGGATATCACCGATCTAGCCAGGGGTCAAGATACGCAAAGACCGATATCAGCGAGGCACATACCTGGCACGTGACCGCAGTCCACGGGAGACCACCGATGAACGCACCCAAAAAACAGTCGGTCAGAGGTACACCGCAGACACCGCATGCGATGTTAATTCCCGACCAGGGTACGACCCCAATGAGGCGCAATATCGACAAACGAACCCAAGCCGATGATCTCGGCGCCGACCCGACGGATAGGTCCGTGTCACCTTCCAGGGCATTCCGGGTCATATCCAGCGCACGCGGAAAGAGCCGACTAAGAACTGGGGCTAGGGGTGCACTGAGTACAGTGGCGATCACTGATCCGACGGTTGTCAAAAAGGTCAACAGCAAGGTGGCCAATAGGGGGTGAAAGAGAGCACCAGCCAACACATTCTACGCGAGCCAATTAGTCACGCGAGTTGATTGACAAAACAAGTTTTGAAACGAACCCAAATGACACTGCCAGGTATGGACCAGGCATGTTTCCAGGCTGCAGTGACGGAAAGCACACCAATAACATGTGCAAACGTCCCAGGGCCAAGCTGGGAGTATTTTTGGAGTTCTTTGCCGAGTTCAGCGAGTTCAGCAAGTGTTCGTGGCCACGTGACTGAGATGGGTAAGGAGTAAAGTGACAAAAGGACTACGCAGGTAGACAGGGGGAATAGGAGCATGACTAAGAGGATTGGTGCATGCGCCTGACAAAGACGTCAGTTGGGGCACGAGACCGAGGAAAGGCATCACTGACCGCAGGGTGAAAGGGTCGCCAACGATGTGAACTGGCGTCTTTCTCGTTTAGGATGTCACCAAAGGTGGATTGTGACGAAGCCGAAAGGGGAAGGACGAGGTCGGCATCGTTGGAGCGTGGCGATGATATGGATGAATGTTCAGAAGGGTGCAATTTGGGCACGTGAAGGAGCTCGAGACACTTTGCAGCTATCAAGGAGAGCATGGAAGGCTGGGAGGTTGTCACGGACGACAAAGAGGGAAAGCTATGCACAAGGGAGTTGGTGTCGTCGGGGGAAGGGTCGGTGTGTTGGACGGGGAGGACGAGAGAGGACGAACGACGTCTCCCGAGGGTGTTTATTGACAAGGCGGGGCGTACGCACGTGGATGAGGCGCGACTTCGATTAGGAGGGGGGACGACCAAGGCCATGAGAGAGGAAACGGGGCAGGGTATGTATATGAGTTCAACCAGAACCTGTGTCGAACCGAAACCTACATCAAAACCGGACTACTACGTAATGCCACCCCGACTCGGCTTCTCGGCACGTCCGGCACCGACTCTCCGACACACATCATAGATGATTCAGCTGAGAAATCACTCAATACAAATGCATAAGCTCTCCGAGGTACAAGACATCATCGGTCCTTTGCTTAGTGTGCCCTCCGGCTCTCCTGAATAACGGCGCCAAGCTCCTCCAGCTTGCGCTTCGATCGCAACAATGTGCCAAGCTATCGCACCGTCAGTCTCCGTCGTCGGGTCCATGGTGTGCACAAACTTACCCGTTTCTTGGTCAACTTGCGTGCCTTTTTGTCCTGCGAAAGATCATCATCAACATCAGATAGTTGATATTCTAGATCGCGCACCTTGGAGTTTCTCAGCAACTCCAACACCCGTCGCTCATATGGGGAGAATCCCGCGACCTCGCGAATAACGGACCGCACAAATTTGTTTTTGGTGGATTGGACGCCTTTCCGCTGACTTGGGCGGGAAACCTTGGGAAGGGCTGTTGTAGGGTGGCCTTTGTTAGGGCCATAACGAAGGTCTAATTGACAAATGAATCAGCCACCCTTCATCGAGTTGCATTCTCAAACTCACTGCTGCGGGCCATGATCTTGACGGTCTTGAGGATGCAGTTTCGACGAGAGTCTCGCTCAATACACTCACCGCGACCGTGAGTATTGTGGCTGTGACAGTGGCTTGCACCTGTACAGTTTTCTTCCACGCCCTACGAGTTCCAAACTTGGTAGTACCCCTGAATGATTATCCGTCAAAAACATCCAAATTGAAGAGACAATATTCTAGGAAACTAATTATTCGCAGTGAGATTCAACAGCTCCACGTGTATCATCTTCTGTCTACCCTCACCCTGCCTGTGCCACTCACACCTATAGCGAGGTCATCTTGACCCTTCGATACCGGTCCAGAGGTAGGGGATGTACGCGCCGAGGATGGTAGGTGGATCGGTGTGGGAGGCCGGAGCGAATCGACGGACTGCTCACCTCGGACATGATGTCTCCGTGAACCACCTTCCTCTTCCTCCTCTTCCTCCTCTTCATCATCATCATCTTCAACAGCATCCTGTAATTAATTACATCGTTCCACGTGTGAGCAAAAGGATCAGCACAGGTCTGAAAGAGCCTTACAGGGTCAAAGTCTTCCATTTGCTTGTCACCCTCCTCCTCCTCATCGACATCGCCATATTCCTCGTCATCTATCCAGCGTCCCCGCCAGTCTACCATATCCAAGTCTTCTGGACTCTGAGGTCTCAAGCGCAACCACTGCATCCGTGGCCCGGACTTTGCCCGCTCGCTCACTTTGAACCCATATATTCGCGGCTCGTAGATACGTCCCTCTGGTCTTTTTTGGCCCCCATGGGGATTGGGATTGATAAAGGGCGACCGCTGCGACGAGCTGTGGCCAGAGTCCGGAGATCGTCCAGGAGAGAGCGACGATTCCGTCGACGACGACGGTTTCCAAAATGGCGCGGGCGCAAGTTCACGGTAGCTCTGGAAAAACAAATGTGCAAACGTAGTACCAAAGAATGCTCCTACATCCCTCAAACGCGCGTCAGTTCCTAGGGTTCACGAGGGGAAGCAAAGTGCTCAAACCATCGACTCCTTGAAAGCGGCTGCTCGGGGGAGTGTATATATCATTACAGTTTGGGCAATAGAGTTTGACCGTATCGATGCCAGGAAGATCGGAACGACCACACGGAACCACATTGCATCCCATACAGTAGACCCGCGGGCAGACGCCGAATGCGGCACTTTCGTACTTGTCCACCTGCAAAGAGTGTGAGATCAGAATAGATCAGGTGCGTGGTGGAAGCAGACCATGGACTGCAAGCCGGCGCGCGTCAGGATGTAACGCTGATGCACGAGGCCGTATAAAAGCTCAGCCGATGCTTCCACAATTGAAACATCCGGGATTTTCGACGTGTCTTCGTCTGCATCACATCATAAATGGATGCAAAGTTCACATGGGCCGAGGGCGAACGTACCTGGCTCGACGTCCAACACCATTTCCATCGCCTCCTTCCAGAAGGGTACCATGGTGTTCAAGCCAGTCAGGTTAAAATCATCTTCGATAAAGTCCTCCGACACTTCGCAGAAGTATTCGTGGCCGGGTAGAGAACAAAACCAGCTGATCCACGTGAGCGTGGAAGTGGGGGTAGAAGATGCTGGTGAAGCCATGAGTTCAATGAGTCAGTGGCAATGCCCCGCCTGTAACTTACTGTACCCGTCCTCCACTTCATCCATAACTTCGTCTGCCTCTCCGAATCCGCTTACAACCTCCTCTTCAAGTTCGACCTGATCCTCGACCAGCTCCTGAGGCCGCGACATGGAAAGTTGCACAGCTCAATCAGGCTGGCGTTCAAGCACCCTGCCATTCCTCCATCGGGTAACCCGTAGATAAATTCAGACTCCGCCAAGTGGGCTTGGTATTGCAACTCGGACCTACATAGCAAAGGTACATGGCCTCATGACATGAAACTCATTCCCCCCACCCCCTCAGGATTCCTGGAAACTACACGTCAACTGCTCGCTGACATGACCCGCCCAAAATGAGGATCCCATGATAATAAGGAGCAGGAGTTGCCCGACCACCCAGCTGAGAATCACATAAAATGATGCCTTCCACCCTTCTAGCGCGTCTACTTCTGCCGCAAACGTGCTCACCGTTGTGAGGCACCCGCAATACCCGTCGCCCAGACCCTGTAGCAAGGAACACGCGTTAGGGGAGACAGCAGAAGGCACACCCTGCAGAACGTGGAATACGCCGAGAAGCGCGGTGCCTAGTGCATTCGCGGTGAAAGTGCCCAGGGGGAAGAGCTTGAGTCGCGGGTTTAGATTAATTGAAAGCAAGTATCTCGTTAACGTTCCTGGGTAAGAGAATAGGAGGGCCGCAGTCGCCTGGTGTCGGTAATTGGCAGGCAAGCGGAAATATGCAGGGAAGGTGGCAGCGTATGTCAAGATAGATAAGACGGTGAGGCAGTAGCGCACGTTTCTATTGGGTGGTGTCAGGGGTGGGAGGTATGGCAAGATCGTGCGGGCGATGTACACCCCAAACATGAGAGAGGCCAGCGATAACAAGAGGGTAATCCATGTTTTAGTGAGACCATCTATAAACTGCGGACGTAATATAAGTCAAGGAGCTTGATAATGGGGCACGACTTACGTCTTCAAGTCCTGCTCTATGAAACTGTCCGGAATTGACCCAAGAGTCGAATATGTCAACCTGCCAGCCAGAAAACGTGGTCAAAGATCCACAAAATCCTGTGAGACGGCTATGAGTCAGAAAGACAGTGTGGTAGAGGGGAGCGCAGTCGATCTGACCGGTTGTAACGGCTGTATACAAAGGTCCATAGCTTGAAAGGACTGGGTAACTGATTGCGCCCGTGACATGGAAAGAACGCTTACAAGTTACCAAAAGGGGCTTTCATGCCCAGGGCAACCCCCATGATGAAGCAGCCAGTGGCTTGGACGTAGGCCAATGGAAAGACACTCTGTCCATCATATGTCACCAAAGCTTGTAGACCAAGCCTGGCAAGCACGCCGAAGATGGAGGCGGGCATGAGGAGAGCGAGGACATGGATAGAGTAAGGGCGATATACTTTAGAAGGGGGCAAACCTTCGGCCTCGTCGGGGGGACGGTCTATGGTAGCCAGAGAGTCCGCGCTGGCTACCGTACGGTGGCTGGCGATAATAGAGCCAACATCGTGCTGAGGTTCGGCTGGATTAAGCAGATGAGCTTGGCATGCCTTATCACTCACTGGGAGGGTGGCAGACCGAAAATGTGGAGAGAAAGTTGAGTGATTGACACCCTGTGAGATGGGGTCTGCCCCATGAGTTGTCGGCGCCGCCTCGTCGTTCATGGCCCTCGAGTATTGGCTCCAGTACTTGAGAAAGGTTCCCAAAATGGTCACATGGCAGTGATAGATCATTATACCTCTTACCACCACCCGCTTCCAACATGAGTAACATGGAGAGTGAGTATACCCCACGCAATCAACCGTAGTACGTCTAACACACCCACAGAGACCTTATTTCAACTCAAAGTTTGCCCGCCGCCATAACCATCCGTGATCCACTCTGATGCTGTGTTACACAGTTCACCGCAAAGACGCTGAACAGACAAGCAAAGAAGGCGCAGAAAGACGAGACTGCGGAGAAGACGAGGTTGAAGAAGGTCTGTTCAACCTTGCGCGTTCACCTTCCTCTGTGCCGAGTGACGATGCGATGCTATCCCGAACTATGACAGGCACTCCAACAAGGCAACAACGACGGCGCACGGATATACGCTTCCAACGCGATCCGGAAGAAATCAGAGTCCTTGAATTTACTTCGTCTCGCTAGCCGTATCGATGCAGTCGCGAGCAGGGTGGAGACTGCGGTCACAATGAGACAAGTGACGGGCAACATGACATCCGTAGTTAAAGGCATGGACAGAGCAATGGAAAGCATGAACTTGGAGAAGGTGCGTCATGCAGACAAAGTGCGCGATGTCTGAGAAGCCACTTATCGTTTTCCAAGATCTCGCTCGTGATGGATAAATTCGAGACCCAATTCTCGGATCTGGACGTACAGACGTCATACATGGAAGACGCAATGTCCAGCACGACGGCCGTCTCCACACCCCAAGATCAGATAGATCAACTCATGCGGCAGACAGTAGAAGAAGCAAACATAGAGTTACAACATGATCTCGATGCCAAGGACCTCTCCGGTGTCGTGCCTGATCTAACCAAAGGCGAGACTGTCGGCGAAGAGGATGCTAAGCTGGTGGAGAGACTCAGAGCCCTTCGACCTACGACATAGTCAGGGCGCATTGACGCCGGTATTCATGTACTATAGTACTTTCAACTTGGCTTGTATTCACTCAAACACGCTCGATCAGTCTAGAGCAAGCAGAAGTAACATTAAACGGGATGATGCTCCGGGCTGGCCAACTATGTAGCTAAGATTGAAGACAAGGAGTGACACGATTTACTACCAAAGGATATATAGCACGCAATAAAAAGCGATACAAGTATGAAGCCATCACCAAGACCTTAGATAGCGAAAATTTACCAACAACCAAGAACGAAGGTAGGGCGCAATATATGCACACACCAAAGATAATCGACAATATAATGGACATCACCCACTGTGACTCTGGACGAAAACGGTAAACTCAGCCATGAGCTTGTTTCTCTCTCGCTCACTGATACCAGATTCTGCGAGGAGTTTCTCAACACGGGCTAGCAGCCCAGAAGGGCCTTCAAGCGGGATAACATGCGCGTCAAAGCGGTGGACGTCTGAAAATCACATCAGACAAAAAAATCGACGAGAGATGTTGAACAAGAATCCTTACATTTTTTGAAAGTCTGGAATCGGCACTCGGATAATAGACTTTCAAATACCTTGGTGACATCCGACCCGTTTGCCTTGTTCTTCTCCAGCTTCGCCTTCTCCCGAGCCAGAATGAACCCCGGCATAAGGACCTCTTCACGTACACGCGAAGGTGCCCAAGAAAGTCCCAAACCGAGATCAAGGGAACGCCCCTTTCCTTTGGATTTACGTTCACCGGGTTTTGAATAACCTGGTTCAGCGTAATCCGATGTATTGTAGCTTTGTCCCCGCGAGTGCTTCACTCGAGCGTCAGAGATGGTGTACAATGGAATTGTGGGTTGAGATTGTCCATTTTGATTTGGCTCACTTGGCAAGTTGAAGGCTTGAGGATTTGGAGAACTAGGTACCGAAGAGGGATGCTCAAACCCGAATGTTCCATGTGAAGTGCGTAGGATACGTCTGCCAGACGCGCGACCCCAACTTGAGGATTGTCCTGCCGGTGTGTTATTCCCAGTACCATTGCAAGTCGACTTTGTCTGCAGAGAGACAGACGAGAACGAGACCACTGATGTATCGCCCGTATGATCTGGCTTTGATTGAGACAACATGGGCAATTCTGCCTGTCCAGGATGATGCGCAATCAAGCGGGACTTTCCACCCCACGCAGAGTCGTCCGAGAGAGTCCGCTCCAAGGAGTGAAGACCAGTCTTTGAATAGGACGAGTTATCCTTTGGGACATGTGTTCCCTGCCGATCCACGGTAGAACTACTCTTGTTGAGCGCGGAAACCGGACGCTCGAAATCAAAGCTCCCAAGTTTGCTTCGATGATTTGTCATGTTGCGCGCAGGACCGGTGATGTTGGATCCGGGTGTCTTGTGGATGGGTCCATCAGAAGAACCAGCAGCAGTTCGCTTGGTTGATTTCTGCCCGTTGCTGTCCTTTGTTTTAGGCGAATCTTTGCCACTAAAAAATCGGGGAGTGAAACGCCCCTTGGATGAAGCCGTGTGTTGGGCGTCTGCGTGTGACTGAGAGCTTGAGACTAGGACTTGTTCTCGATGGGCTATAGTAACAGTCTTTCCTTTGGCAAGCTCGAGCTTTCCAGAATCAACTCTAGATGGAGTGGTACTCGGCCTCGAGGGGGAATCAATCTCTCCTCCCAGGCGTTGTGGGGTTGGTGGGGTATGAATGATCCGGGGTATCGCGGGTAAGCGATGTGGTGCAAGAAGGGATGGTTGTTCGTTCTCCTCGGATGAGGCCGAATCTACGGTAGGCAGTTGTGGGGGATGACCTGCGAACTGGGATGAAAGGTAACTCCGAGATATGGGAGGGGGATCTTCTGGGAGGGATTGGGAGGGGAAATCGATGGACGGACCAAAGTCGGGAAGGGATCTCTCTGAGTCGGGAAAGTGTTTTTCTCTTTCCTTGCCTTTGTCCCGAGCTCCGCCGTCGGGGAGAAGATGAGTAGCTTTGTGGACACTGCGATCTTCCGGAAGGGCAACTGCACTGTCATGGGGAGGCCGTTCTGAACCAGCCGAGTGTCTTCTACCATGGGAGCGAGCGGGTTGAGGGGACTGTGCATGTGGGAGAGGTAAATTGCCGGTAGATGATTTTGGAGTGTTGCGCTGAGAGCCGCCGAGACCAAATGATCTGCGACGGGGACTGGCGGACAAAGGTAGAGGACTGGATGGGACGGGGATGGAATAGGGAGATTTTGAAGCAGAGGCGTCGTTGACAGATTTTGGTGTACTAGGGCGAGAGGTTAATCTGAAGGAGCGTTTGCGAGATGTCTTGGTCTTGGGTTCGGATGCGGAGGTGGAGGCGGAACCTTTCCTCTCCGAGGTTGTGGATGAGTTTTGTGGGGTGGATGTAGATGCAGAGGATCTACGAGTCAAGGATATACCGAAAAGGGAGTGGAAAATCAACTTGCGTCTGATGGAGGAGGGTGTTTCTGAGCGAGGGAAGTGGTGATCATCGTAATCGTAATTGATAGTGTCAGTGGATTGGTCGTGATGTGGGAAGGACGTGTGGGTATCAGTATTCTGGGACTGGAATGGATATGGGTGGCGTCCGCGATTCAACCTATTCCTTAGGGAATCGGAAGGAAGCGGTGTTATCGTAGAGTGAGTGGCTGTCGTTGTGGAGGAGATGGGACGGTTTTGAGAACGGACGGAGGACTTGGCATAGCTGGATGGGGGGTTGTCCGAGGACAACGAATGGTTGTGTGTATGACGGGGATGGGGGTGAGCGGGCAGAGGATACGAGGAGGGGTCGAGCATGGGGTCGGGGTCGGGGCGAGAACGGGAGCGAGAACGAGAACGGAAGAATGCGGTGAACTGTGGGGAATGTGTTGGGCACGCAACGGGACGAGAAAAGGTGGACAGACCTTGTTTTCGCGTTTGACAGACGGGGTCATGGCAGCACTCGGCGGCGTTGGCCGAGACAGGTTTTATTATAAGAGAACGGTGACGGTGGTTATAACACGTGTTGGCGGTGCTTCCGTCTGGATTGGGAGGGGGTCATCACGGGGGGGTCACATCTCGAGGAAAGAATGGCGTCATCGAATGACAAGTAAGCAAGCCACCCATCATGAGACTGCGAAGACCATGTTGCGCTCATTCCGCCATCTGCCCAGGTTGGCACGCCCCTCCTCCTCCTGCGCCGCCATAGCCCACTCCCCGTCCCCGTCCTTCCCCTGCGTAGACGCCCACGCTCAGCGGGAGTCTCGCATCATCGCTGCTTCTCTCTCCCAATCCCCGCGACCAGACAGCGGTCCTGAACCACCCTACGCCCGTCCATCCCCCCTCTCCTACAGCGTCTATCACCACCCCCATCCTTTCCCCCTCTCCTACTCTTCCTCCCTCTCCTCCTTTGACATCGCGTACGAGTCATGGGGCACCCTCTCTCCCGCCAGAGATAACGCCATCCTTCTCCATACCGGCTTGTCCGCTTCCTCTCATGCCGCCTCCACGTCCTTCAATCCCGCACCAGGTTGGTGGGAAAAATTCATCGGTCCAGGAAAGGCACTCGACACAAATCAATTCTTCGTCATATGCACAAACGTCCTTGGTGGCTGTTATGGCTCCACTGGCCCGTCCTCGATCGATCCAACAACAGGTCAACGTTTCGCTACGCGCTTCCCGATCCTCTCCATATTTGATATGGTCAAGGCTCAATTCCACCTACTGGATTCCCTTGCCATCGATCGACTCTACGCCAGTGTCGGCTCTTCCATGGGTGCAATGCAGAGCCTCGCCGCAGGCTGGCTATTCCCCGATCGTGTCAACAAAATCGTCAGTATCAGTGGCACCGCCAGAAGCAGTCCAGGAAGCATAGCAATGCGTCATGCCCAAAGAAGTGGTCCGTACATTCATCCACATGCTATCCTTCCATTGACACCCACCCAGTCCTCATGGCTGACCCTAATTGGAACAATGGCTTCTATTATGACGCCTTGCCTCCCCACACTGGAATGAAGCTCGCTCGTCGTCAGTACACCCTTCCCCACCCAGATTTACCTATCCTCATCCCCTATCAGAAATCGCTACCATAACTTACCGCTCCGGTCCAGAATGGGACTTGCGCTTTGGTCGCAAGTTGCGCGATGATGCTACTTCTCCACCAAAGTCGTCACGTGACCGGTCCAGGTCACCTTCACTGTGTCCCGATTTCCTCATCGAAACCTATCTTGACCATCAGGTACGTTTCTGTCGGGGAGCCTCCACCAGATATCGTTATTCGATCAAGGATATAATGTATTTCTGACTTACCTTGCTCGCCAGGGAGAGGAATTTTGTTTGAAGTACGACGCCAACTCTCTCCTTTACATCTCAAAAGCGATGGACCTATTTGATCTCACTCTGCCTGCCCTTGAACAACTTGGCATGCATCCCTCCCATTCATCCTCTTCCCATCCATCCACGTCCACCCCGTCGCACAGCGCCTCGCACTCCAAGTCGCACCCCCCACCAGCCAATCCAGCCCCGCACTTGCCTGAACTGGCCAAAGGCCTTAGTCCCCTCGTATCCACACCCACCCTTATTTTGGGTGTGCAAAGCGATATCCTATTCCCAGTTGAGCAACAACGCGAACTCGTCGATGCCCTCAGAATGGCAGGTAATACCCAAGTCGGTTACTTTGAGCTCGGTGGCGTATGGGGACACGACACTTTCTTGTAAGTGCTTCATTGTCTGTTTGACCCTGGGCGAGAGGCGATGGAGCACGACAAGTTTGAGAACGGTTTCTCAAACACTCTGGAATGCTATTATATACCGGAGCGCGCGGTGGATCCCACATCCATCCGGATTGATCCTGCCCGGTGGTATTTAAGCGTCCAATCAGTGTCTCTTTTCTCAGAATGTGCCTCCGGGTTGTTACTACGTTTGACGCACTGAGGAACGAAACAGCTCAAGGCGCTGATGATTGACTATATTATCCTTTCTTGCAGGCTCGATGTACTAAATGTTGGTGGAGCCGTGAGGGGATTCCTTTCATGAAGCGCGTTCGGCTGCAACAGTCGACAATAGACACGCATTCGACGGTGGTGGAGAGATGTTTGAGGGTTGTAAGAGTAGGAGAACATCCCCTGTCTACGGTCGTGCACACTCGGCTAGATGGTTCTTGGTGCACCATGTTTAGCAACGATTCATTATACAACTCGGTCTCTGATGTAGATCTGGGGTTGCTCCCAATTAGATTGAAACGAGAAGCGATCTACTCGAAATGTGGCACAGGTTGAACGTTGACATATCGGATCCGGCTGACTCGGACGAGGCGCAGTACAACCATAGCCCTTACCGCGACCATCCCACCTCCCCATCACCATGAATCGAATATTCGGCACGTCCACCACCAAGAAGCCCAAACCGACTCTCCAGGACGCCATCAATTCCGTACGTCTTTCCTAATCCCACTCCTCCCCGCGAGAGAGCCTCCGCCCGACCGATTCCCCGATTCCTGTCGACCACATCGCTGACCGCACCGTGGACCCAGACAGATGCGCGGACAGCCTCGATCGAGGTCAACATCAAGAAACTCGATGGTGAATTGATGCGGTACAAGGAGCAGGTGAGCAAACTCCGGAACGGACCAGGCAAGGTGAACGACCTGTCTGCACCTCTACACTCGTACTCACGTTTCACACCCCGTCGAACAGAGAGCGATCGAACAACGTGCGCTTCGCGTCCTTCGACAAAAGAAGATGTACGAAGGTCAACTCGCCCAATTGGCACAACAGACGTTCAACATGGAGTCCGCCGCGATCGCCACGGAGAACCTGAGGAATACGATGGCGACCGTGGAAGTGATGCAGGTCGCGAACAAGGAAATGAAGAAGCAGTATGGAAAGATCGATATCGACAAGATAGAAGTGTGTTTGGTGTATCGCTGTCGAACGGTCTTGTGTGCTGACTCAGTGGGACCGATAGAATATGCATTATGACATGGAGGAGTTGTTGGAGCAGGCAAACGAGATACAAGAGTCTCTGGGGAGATCTTATGCCGTACCTGACGAGCTTGACGAAGCAGATCTTGAAGCTGGCAAGTTCTTTTCCTCGTGTTGCAGCTCCTGTCGTTTACAGTTCTTGCAGAGCTTGATGCACTGCAGCTCGAGGAAGAGGAGGAAGGAACTTCGTATCTTACGGACCTCAACAAGGTCCCAGACTTTGTGGACGAACCACCAGTCGAGCTCAACGAGGTATGTCTTCCGTGTTCGATGGTTGTGATGACGACCTGTTGATGTTCCTCGTAACAGCCTAGTCACAAGGAAGCAGTCAAGTCGACGGGTTAAGGGATCACACACTTCAAATCTATCGGGGTTTGTAGTACGAGCATGTAGTTCTAGAAGCACCGAGACATCATAATATTCACGGATCCAATACAGCAAAGCCGGGATTGACAGTCTTGAAAGCTGGTCAACCATATCGCTTCACATCACCGCAGTCTGCGAACCAGTCGTCGGTGACACGGGACTCCTCCGCAGTCGCAGTGTTGAAAACGACGGATTTACTCTGTGAGTCTACGATTCTTGTTAGGCGTGTTCAACTCTCGGATAGGTGTGCATACATGCTTCGAATGCCTCGAGTCCATTTTCCCGACCAATTCCACTTTCTTTCATGCCACCCCTGTAACAAAGCAGGGGTTCATCTCATGTGGACGCCCTTCTTCAAAAACACGTACCAAGGAGAGCTGGGATCGTTGCGATGATGTGTATTCACCCACACAAGACCTGCTTCGATCGCATCTGCAACGCGGTGCGCTCTTGACAGGCGAGAGGTCCATATTCCTGCACCCAACCCATATTTGCATGCGTTGGCGAGCGCTACGCCTTCCTCCTCTTCCTACGAGGGGTCACCATTTAAGCATCCCGAACAGTAGGAATATTGCCTACATAGAACTTGTTGACAATCACCACGGGCCCAAATATTTCTTCTTGCCATATTTCATCCGTGGTGTCCACGTCTGTGATGACCGTTGGTGGATAGAAGCTTCCCTTGGAGAAGTCGAAACCATCGAGTGCCGACTTCCCGGTCATTCGTTCTCCGCCGGCAACGATTTCCCCGCTCTTGCGGCTTTGAACCATGCGCTCAATACGCTCGAGATGTTTACTAGAGATGACGGATCCCATTGAGGATTTCGGGTTTGAAGCTGGGAGCAGCTGGTGTCTGGGCGCCCTGCACGACGAAAAAACAAGATACGAAACTTACGATCTCCCATACGCCGTCGTATTCTTTCGACCTTGTCCAGAAATGCTTGCACGAATTCATTGTATATCTTTTCCTGAACAATTATCCGGGTTCCCGAAACGCATGTCTGTCCAGAGGCGACGAACGATGCGAAAGCGACACCGTTTACTGCTGAGGCCAGGTCCGCATCATCGAACACAACGATTGGAGTCTGATCATGGGATCAACTAGGGACCCAAACAGTCAGTCGAAAACTCACTTTGCCACCCAGCTCAGCAGTAAATGCAGCCAAGTTGGCACCAACAATGGCACCTATTGCGCGTCCGGTTTGTGTTCCAGCCTTTTGATGAGAGTTGCTGATCCGAAACATGAAGACTATGCATGACTGCTTACCGTTATATCAACTTTTCGAACGAGTGGGTGAGAGGCGAGTTGCTTCCCTGTGGTATGTCCGTAACCAGGAAGAACAGTAAACACGCCGTCGGGTACTATATCGTGGTCGGCTGACATGTCAATGAAACACTACCGGCCACCGACCTCCTGCCTCTTGAGTTAGTTTGGAGAATTCAAGCAACGAAATCGGTGCGAGCTATTATATGGACTATTACGAGGGACCAAGCTCGGACACTGGGAACATTACCTCTGACGGTTTGACGATGACGCTATTACCAGCAGCCAACGCGGGGGCAATCTTCTTTACGGCGATGAGCAAGGGATGGTTGAACGGCTGGTTTCGTTCCATTCTAATGAGAGGTCTGAGAGGCGGTGTGTTGTCTGAAGGCTCACAGTGATTTGGGCGACGACGCCGAGCGGAACACGATGCACCAAGTTTAGCAGTTTCCCTTGGGTCGGTGCCACAAATCCTTGGTGTGTCCTCAGTAGAGCGGAATAATAGCGTCTGCATCCCTTGGTTGAGTCGTGACTGTCTGTCGAGCGGAAGAATTGACACACAGCCATTCTGGTAAACGACCGATTTGAGCAGTCATCTCTCGGATGGCCCTTCCGGTCTGTAGGGTCTCTATATTTGCCATGGATGGGGTGCGTTCCTCAAGGAGTTGAGCCAGGCGCGAGAGAACGGTAGAGCGGGTCAGGAGAGGTGCTCTGGACCATACCCCAGATTGATATGCGGCATGGGCCCTCTCCACAGATGTGTCCACATCTTGAGCAGTAGCAGCATCCACACTGTTTTTACATGAGCGGCAGAGATAGTGAGAGCAAAGCAGACGAACGACCAAAGTGCTTTGCCTGTCGCGGGGTTGGATACGATGAACCTGTGTAGTTGATCTCTTGTAGCTGCTAGTCGGTAGTGATGCATGGTTGAGTGTGGCTGTGCTCATTGACCGCGCCACAGACGCGATAATCACGTGATGCTGAAGAGCAAAGCTGTCTTGAATTGGACTTGACCCGGACCATCTCAGCCATGTCGAACCAGCCACCCCTCCGACGATCCACTAGAGCCTCCTCCGTTGGCCCAGCTGGAACAGTCCCAGCCAGAGCGGCACCTCTCCCCTCCGCCAATGGCACCGCCAAACACGCACCAGCCAAACCCACAAAACCGCTCGCCAGAACGACCAGTCGATCTTCCAAGCGTGCATCCTCACCCGTCCACGACTCCCCCCCACGGAAGCGCGCTCGGTCCAGAGGTGTGCAGTCCGACCCCGAGGACAGCAAAGTGGCCACGTTGAAGAAAACCATGTCTGCCAGAAAAATTGGCAGAAAACCAACCCTCAATGGCCTGCCCACCGTGTCCGAGGAGCACCACCAGCTCAAACCCTACTTTAACCTCCTTCCGACCCCTCCCACCCACCCAAGACCCGCCAACCAACTATTCGTATGGGGTGCGGGTAACTTTGGTCAATTCGGAATGGGCCCAGACATTTTGGACGAGTTGTCCTTTCCCAAGCGGAATACCTGGGTTGATGCAAAAATCAAAGAAGGCGTGTTTGGATGCGAAGGTGCTGGCCTCGAGGCGGTCGCAGCTGGAGGGTTACATACCCTTTTCATTGACGAAAACGGCACAGTATGTCATTCCCATGTTGTACTATTATTGCGTACTCACATATCATGCCACTTGGAAGGTCTGGTCATGTGGAGTGAATGACGATGCCGCGTTGGGCCGTGTCACGAACGATGTCCCTGATCTCAACAACCCAGGCTCCTTCATTGACATCGACACTATCACCTCTTACCCTTATCCACTACAGTCCTTGGTGGACGACAACTTCCGTGCTGTGCGCATCGCCGCAGGTGACAGTGTATCTGCCGCTATCAGCTCCGACGGCGAACTTCGTGTTTGGGGGTCTTTTCGAGTAAGCTCTTTCTTTTGCTCCATCCGATTACACCTTATGACAAATTTCACAAATTAAAAAGGCTAACGAGGGATCCCTCGGATTTTCCAGCGATGCCAGACACGAATTCTTACCCGTCTCCATTCTCCATCTGGCTCACAAGCCCGGCGACTTCGAGAAGGCCGTATCCGTTGTTGCCGGGAATAACCATTTGCTGGTGCTCACGACCCATGGCAACGTCTATGCTTGGGGTGCTGGTGAGCATGGCCAGCTCGGTCGCAAAATCATCGATCGTCGCAAAATTCACGGCACCGTTCCTGAAAAAATCGCCCTTGGTACCCGGTCCAATCGAGCAGTCGTCATTGGCGCCGGCAACTATTGCTCGTTTGCCGTCGACGAATCTGGAGACGTATGGGGATGGGGTCTCAACTCGATGGGCCAAACTGGACTCGATGTCTCGGACGAAATTCAATCACCGAAGAGAATCGAATCGCTCTCCAAGCAGGCCCTCGAGGGAGATGTTGTCATCCAGATCGTCGGCGGAGAACACCATACACTATTCCTGACAGCTGCTGGAACGGTTTACGCCTGTGGCCGGTGCGACAGCGGTCAACTCGGTCTAAAGGAGGATGACAAAAGATACAAGGCCCGTCCCAACAAAGATTTCGTCGTCGAGCCTCTACCGGTCTCCTTTGACGATCCTAGGGATCCTATTGTCCAAATTTCCGTGGGGACGCACAACAACATGGCGATCTCAAGAGATGGTCTCCTTTACGCTTGGGGTGCAGAGACACAGGGAGAGCTAGGCGTCAAGGAGAAGGAAGCCAAGACGCCCACCCCGGTTGTTCGTAGAGAAGGGAAGTTCCTGGCCTCCGCAGTCGCGTGTGGTGGGCAACACACGCTCGGCTTGTTCAGAAATAAGGAATAACAAGTTGCCAACCCTCTAGACTACATTACACATTTATTCGGACTACTTTCATGCATTGCCATGTCTTGCCATGCACGCGCATTACGAGTCCTGTTACTTATTGAATTTGTCACATGATGTATCCACTTCATGATATATACATATCGATCGATCAATTCTCTAGATCCCAATTGATTTCTCAGGTCGTGAGACAGCACTGTTAGTTATAAGTAGCAGCCAGACGTCCGACAATGTATTCTTCGGTTGTCACAGACTTGTATTTGCTCGGATTCATTGCGCCAACACAAGTTGGTAGGGACTCGATCGCCGCGTCAAAGTTGGGGTTGCAAAAGAAAGCAATCGATTGACGGGCGGGTGTCCTGCCTTCCGTGTCGCTAATCTTCTGTGCTGGTGGCGCTACCACCCGATGGAGCGTGGAGCGGAGCGCATCATTGCTCCAACGTGCCAGCAAATCTCCTGCATTTACGACGATAGTTCCCGGCTAAACATCGTCGTCAGCGCTCCGCTCAAAAGCATGCGTCGGAATCCAGACATACAATAGGGTGCGCAGGCTGAAAGTGTTGGGTATGTGGGTTTTGAACTTCCAATCCTCCGACCTGGGAACCGAACGAGTCAATGATCGAGAAGCACGAAGCCACCCACATTTACGCACGGAATCCTGAA
>JBBPND010000115.1:0-25035 GCA_038090655.1 Gastroboletus turbinatus
ATGGGGCTACAATAATGTACGCATCAAAGAAGGCGACGAGTGGAAAGCCGCGTTCGTATGCTTCAAAGGCGCATTCGAACCCCTCGTTATGTACTTCGGACTTTGCAATTCCCCCGCCACCTTCCAAGCGATGATGAATGAAATCTTCGCAGACATGGATAACGTAGTAGTCGTCTACATCGACGATCTCATGATCTTTACAAAAACAGATAACCAGGCCGAGCATGACGCAATCGTACTAGAAGTACTTCGTCGGCTCGAAGAAAATGACTTATTCGTAAAACCAGAAAAATGCTGCTTCAGCACAACGGAAGTAGACTTCCTCGGCATGATTGTCGGCAAAGACGGCATTTCTATGGACGGAGAAAAAGTCAGAGCCATTCGGGAATGGCCTGAACCCAAAAACGTAAAAGCAGTACGGAGCTTCTTAGGCTTGGCAAACTTCTACAGAAGGTTCATAAAAGATTACGCAAGAGTGGCTAGACCACTGCACGACCTTACAAAGAAGGATGAACCCTTCCAATGGAAAGAAGCCCAGCAGACAGCGTTTGATACGCTTAAAGGACATTTTATTACAGCTCCCGTCCTCGCTTTTCCTGACGAAAACTCTAAATATCGCCTAGAATGCGACGCAAGCGACTTTGCAACAGGCGCAGTATTATCTATAGAAAAAGAAGGAGTATGGCATCCCGTTGCCTTCTCCTCCCACGCCATGACGCCACAAGAACGGAATTACCCGATCGCAGATAAGGAAATGCTTTCGGTAATCCAAGCACTAGAGCAGTGGCGTCACCATCTAGAAGGTGCTAGACACCAATTTGAAATATGGAACGACCACGCAAACCTGCAGTGGTTTATGACACGACAAGACCTTAACCGACGCCAAGCGCGCTGGGCTATGTATTTATCCCGATTCAACATGACTTGGCACTACAAGCCAGGTCACACTATGACCAAACCGGATGCTCTCTCTAGACGAGAAGATCATACCGAAGGAATGGAAAACGACAACAAAGGAGTTTTAGTTGTCACCCCGGATAAGATCCGATCTACGATCACGATTGCAGATGATGGGGATATAATCAAACAAAAAATATTCAACGCCACGTGTCTCTTAACCGAGACTGAAATACAAAATCTACAAAAGAAACACCAGATTGCCGAAGAACGCGACGGCATTCTCTATGACACATACGGACGGATGTTCGTACCCGACAACGCGGTGTTACGCATGGAGATCATGCAAAAACACCATGACACACCAGTAGCCGGACACCCCGGTTACGAAAAGACATTAGACTTGTTGCAGCGCAACTATTGGTGGCCAGGAATGGCTACATTAGCTAAAGATTATGTCGCTAGATGCGACACCTGTCAGAGATTCAAGGGATCGAACACAGCCCCAGCTGGCTTACTTCAACCCTTACCTATTCCGCAAACCCCGTGGGAACACATTACCACAGACTTCATTTCGGGCTTGCCCAATTCCCACGGATATAACGCTATTCTCACAGTCGTTGATCGGCTATCTAAAGAAGTCGAGTTGATTCCTTGCACAGACAAATGCTCGGCTCTCGACACCGCTAAATTATTTATGGATAACGTATGGAAGCACCACGGACTTCCATGTTCTATTACTTCGGATCGAGGACCGCAATTCGCTGCACAAGTAATGCAGGAAATAAACAAATCCCTCTCTATTTCTACGAAACTATCCACTTCCTTCCATCCACAGACAGACGGACAATCTGAGATTGTAAACAAAGAAGTTGGAAAATTTCTACGCATCTTCTGCTTTGAAAAGCAGGACACATGGAGTGATTGGCTAGCCATCGCTCAATTCTCAATAAACACAAAAAAGCACACATCGACTAAGAAAACGCCTTTTGAAGTCACACGGTCATATGCCCCGAGAATGGGAATAGAACCCCTTATGTCCGACACAGCCCCAGTGGCTAAGATGTTTTCTCACAACATGGCTAAAACCATTGATGTCATACAAAAAAATCTAGAAACAGCACAAAACTGCATGAAGACTAATGTGGATAAACATCGATCGGCAGCGCCATCTTATACTATTGGCCAGAAAGTCTGGCTTTCTACCGAAAACCTACGCTTGACGCGTGCATCACGCAAGCTATCTGAACGATGGCTTGGACCCTATGCGATTACCAGCTTAGCGGGACCTAATGCCATAACCCTGAAACTACCGAGATCAATGCAGATCCACCCGACTGTTAATGTCTCTCAGATTAAACCGTATAGAGAAAGACTGGACGGACAACCAGTTGTACGGCCGGGACCGGTGCAAGTCACCGAAGACAGAGACAACGAATGGGAAGTCAACTTTATTGTTGATTCTCGTTATAAAAATAAAAAAATCGAATATTTGGTTCATTGGAAGGGGTACGACGAAACTGACCGTACCTGGGAACCGAAGGGGAACCTGTCAAATGCACGGGAAGTGATATCAGACTTCCACGACTCCCACCCCTCCGCCCCTAGATCTATCTCCATTGACCCCGACAAATTTATGCTACTATTCGAAAAACGAACTGAAAGTCTCACTAGCTTGTCAAACAAGCAAACTCCCTTTAATCGCCTGGAAGTCGATTTCTAGAGAGGGGGTAGGTTGGTAACAAGGCTACATGCACTTTTCACACTTATCGTTTGCTTTTCTCTTTTCTCGATCACATGACCAGAGATCATGTGACTTCCTTTTATCTTATCTTTGGACAGCAGCTTGATGCATCAGACTAGTGATACACCCTGCACAACAGTGCAACAGACACTTTAACCACATATAGGTATATTGCTTCCCACGTTCATCTCCGTGCTGTGCACACTTCTTTTCATTTCCGCTCACTTCCATTCTGCCACAGCTTGCTGTTGCAGCATGTTCATGCTTCTCTTCCATTCTGCCTCATGCTATGCCTCATGTACTTAATTACCGTCACCCTATGCCCTACATTGGTAGATCTGGTATACACATGTACAACCAGTAGTCGATCACTATATAAGCCCCAAGGCTAGTACTGGCATCTCCAGTCTAGTTCTCTTGGGTTTTCCCACTCAAAGTCGGACTCAGTTCTCCTTCTCCTCTTTATTACGGTTGACGCTCTGTGGTAACCTGAAGTCACTTGCTTGCATTTGATTGGTTGTTTCAACTAGCCTTGTATTAATAGTTAGTAGTGCACACATATAGTAGTCGTGCAACATTAAATTTTATGGTCACTTGTAGGCCCGACATTAAAGATTATTGCCATCCATGACTGACAGCAAAATTTAGTGTCCGGCAATGGACATTAAATAGCAGCGTCCATGACTTCAGCGTCATGGACATTGAAATTAGATGGAATAGCGTCTGGGACACTGATTTATAATGATTTTACTATTCACAGTGATATCGCCATACCCAGCAATGGTAGTACTCCTTCTCACACAGCACCCATTGCAGATAACTCTGGGGCCACGCTGGCAACTAGTTCCACTTCCTCTCAGCCTGCTTCTGTCATCAGTTTGAGGAGGGTTGTGAGAATGTGGCCAGGTCCAGTCCAGAATGGAAGGTAATTACAAGCAATGTTGATATTATGTGCTGATCATGTTGTTAGAAATTTATGCACACATTGGTGGCTCAAAAACTTCAAAGAGACAACAAATGGCACCACCACCAAGTTCAAGGAGTATTACGATTTGTTAAGCAAGGGACAATGCAAAGTCAGTCAAATTACTACCACATGATTTCACTATCTGACTGTAGCACCATAGGCATATGATAAAGAGGCTGAAGATCTAGTAAGCAATCCTCTCTTAACACAGCCAAGTGTTTATGTTGTGTTTGCTAGGTTTCTAGGAATGCCTGGAACAAGGACACATACAATGGACCTATGTTCTGATCTTTCCCTCATCTGCACAGCAGCTCGTTCGCTCCCTTGCACTCTCATTTGATCCCATTCATCTTGTCTACTTGTCGGTCCACTCTTGTCTACTCTTGTCCAAGTCAGTCTGCTATTCTCTGCTTGCATTCATCCTGTCTACTCTTGTCAGTCCACTATTCTCCACTCCCATTCACTCTTGTCTACTCTCATCAGTCCACTCTTCAAGTTGTCTACTCTCATTGGTCTGCTCTTGTCTGCTCGCATTCATCCTGTCTACTCTTGTCGGTCCATTATTCTCTGCTCACATTCATCTCATCTACTCTTATCCAAGTCAGTCCACTATTCCCTGCCCCCATTCGTTGCCATGAACTCTGCTTGCATTCATCCTGTCTACTCTTGTCAGTCTGCTATTTACACAAAACAAAGCAGTCGTGAGTTTAAGTTGGTAGGCTAATTGTTTCATTTTTATTTATTGATTTTGATCTCTGTTGTCTAGACTGTTCCTGAATGACTGATACTCAATCTGGTGGTTACACCTGATGGACACACCACCCTCATGTCCTCTACCTAGTACCTGAAGGAACCTAAGACATGAGATAAGTGACTAGAGTAACTGTCAGCAATCTACAAGAAGATCTAGGGAATGCATACCTCAGCCTCTGGATGAAACTGGCTCACTTTTTCTTGATCCATCTTTATGCTGTCATGTCTGACTATCATTCCCAGGAAGTCAACTTCTGAGGTGCAGAATGTGCATTTATCTGACTTTACAAATAGATAAGATTGACAATGTAAACCACCACCACATTATCCATGTCTGCAAATATTTCATTCATCATTGCTTGGAAGGTGGCAGGGAATTGCAAAGTCTAAAGTACATGATGAGAGGCTCAAATGCTCCATGGAAGCATACATAAATGGCCTTCCATTCATCACCTTTGATGCATATGATGTTGTATCCTCATCTCAGATCTGTTTTTGTAAATAATTTAGCTCCTTGCAACTTGTCAACAAGTTGTCTGATCAAAGGAGCAGACACAGTAGACTTTCTCATATTATATACTGGCAGGAGCTGCTCAATCCTAATACATTTTGAGGTATATACAATAGCAAAAAGTTCCCATGAGGATAGGAGTAAAAGCAAATTAAGAAATGTAGTGCACCATACTAAAACTGTAACTAGTCAATGTCACTTGTTTCACATTTTTCATCTGGTTGCAACAAAGCTCAGCCTGAAATGCATGAAGATGAAGAAGAAATGCAGGCAAAGAATCCACACCTACTTGTGACACATATCTGGCCTCCAGCTTCTCAGCCAATGCAATCAGCTTGGATGTTTCCATTCCTGCTACCCCATTATCTTTGTTATTTGAATTCAGCTCAATAGTGTCTCTGTTTTGAACTGCCTCTTGTTGAAGAACTTTCACAATGATTTTGGCATCATCCTTGAATGTTTCTGCTGCCATATCAAGATTTTCTCACTTCTCACGAGGATCAAGGAACTTGTTGATGGAAAGTGGGGTGCCAAAAAGGTGATTCTTGTCTTGAGAATTGTTATGGAGTCTGTCACAAGTGACCTAGTAGACCAGCCTTTTTCCTCTCCTCCTTCTTCTTCTCTAACAACACTCCTCCTTGACTACCCAGCTAGAGGTCTATGGGACAACCTCTTTGGGGAACCTCTCCTCCCTGATGGGATTTGGGCAGAACTCCAATCTGAGTTGTTTATCAATACTTACTGTAGTTCATTTCTCTTTTATCACCTCTTTTGGACTTATGTATCTCTCTTTGGCTGTGTTCTCTTGCACACAGCCTCATAGTGCCTATCCTCCCTGACCTATTCCAATACTTCCCAATTTGCTCCAATACTTTCCAATACTTTCTGTCCCATCCTGAGCTTATTTATCCTTAGTTACACTATTTAGTATTTTCCTTTATATCTTAATCTGCCCTAAGGCCTGTATGGCAGGGTATATATATTCATACTCCATATGTATGTAACTCTAACCTTGATCTACACAATCCAATGTATTCTCAAGCTCCTTGCAATTGTCATTTCACTTGATCATCTCCTCACTGCCTTCTACCTTTCTTTCTACTCAAGGCCAGCCCTTAACTCAGGACAACATCTTGCCAGTTGTCCACTCGTACTTGGATAGTATGACTTGGTGAGCTCAGGTCACACTCTTGTGTAACAAAAGATCAAGATTATTTTTTCACTAGTGCTATCCAGCCTAGTAACCCAGGAACCCCACTGTCAACTACCAGAGGGTAGTCATCCACTGTCACAATGAGACACATTAGCCTTGACAATATTCTTGGTCACCAAAAAGAGGACAAAGAATCAAGGATAGCCCAACCTTCCTCCTCTTACCTTACTGTAGTACCAAAAAGACCCTGTAGAGTTCTAGGATCCCAATATCCATCTCACTCCCCCACACCTCCTCCCCACCTCCCCATTCCCCCACCCTCTATCTCTCACATTTCCTCAGGTGGTCACCGCTCGCACACTGAGACCCCATTAGCTGCTCCTATCCCTCTGCCCACCTCTGATGCCAGACCTCATTGTTTCTGAGAAGGAGATTCTGATTCTGATTCTGATTCTGATCCATCCTCTATTTCCGTTGATGAAGAAGACAGTGACGATCCAGAAGACATGGGAGAAATTAAAGCTGTCCTACCAGAAGTCTTCTCAGAACAGACCTGTGATGCCCAGTGATGGCACATGGCTATGGAAGGATATTTCTCTCATATAAAATACATTGACAGAGCTTGAGCCCTTATCTTCCTTAACTGGATGGAGAAGGGAAGAGGAAAGGTCTTTTTTGAAGCATGGCTCACCAAGCTTGGTGATGAAACTCTCCTACCCAGCGAAAAGACTTACCTAAAAATTGCTGAGGCTTTCATCACCACATTCTCTCCCTATGACACTGCAGCTCAAGTCTGCATCTGACTCTCCTCCCTCTCCTGGAAATGACTCAGATTTGACATCTACATCTCTGAATTTTCAGTTCTCACAGTACAATCCAAGATCACCAAAATTAATGCCCTCAGTGAATGGTTCCTCCAAGGACTCAACAATGACTTGGCTACACAATTCACTTTGTCTGGAATCCTCAAAGATACCAAGGACATGCAAACCATTTACAACAAAGCATCAGAAATTGAAGGAAACTTCCAACAGATCAGAAGCTTCAAACGAGGACAAAGACTGGCTTATGGAGGAAGCAACAATCATAGGGATCCCAATGCTATGGATGTGGATCACATCAAATTGGATCCAGTTGAACATTCTCACCTCATGTGTGAGAAGCATTGCTTCATTTGCAAGAAGCAGGGGTGTTCTACTTGCAATTACCCTGGCTATAATAGCAATTGAAGCAGGTCGAAATGGACCCCAAGGAAACTCCAGACCACCCACATCCAGACCATGGCCACATCCTCCTCTTTCTGACAAACCAATCCCTCTCAGAAACAATCTATTCTGGAGGAACCTGCCAAAGGCTTTAAAGACAGGGATGAGATACTTCATGCCCTGAAGGCTCTCATCAAATCCCATGATGAGGAACAGAGATCACTCTGGACAGGGATTCTGAAACCACTATGAGCTGGGAGGATGCCCATGTCCTTACCACACATGAGACTCCCACAGAACCCCTTACAGATGAGGGACAGCTGAAGAACACTGACCAGTTGCATTTTTTAAAGGAAGGAATGGACCAATGACATCTCTTTTCTTTACGATAGCCCCATATTTTATTTCCAGAGGGAAGAGCAATTCTATCAGAATTCCCCTCAATTTGGAATAAATCAGACAGCAAAATCATTGGCACAAATGCACTGGTGGATAGTGGAGCAACTGGTTGTTTCATACACTGGGACATTGTCCAAAGACATAAGCTACTGGAATACAAACTCAATGCACCAGTACACACTTAGAACATGAATGGAACCTCCAATCAATCTGGAACCATCAACTACAAGACCAACATCATATTGGATTATGGAGGAGTGAAAAAGCAGTGGGACCTCTTCATCCTCAATTGCAGAAAGGACAAAGTTATTCCAGAACTTCCTTGGCTCTGGACTTTCAACCTGGACATTGACTGGATGGCAGGGAAAGTGACCATCACTCCCTCATCCTATAGGCGGATGACAGGGTTCAATCCAGCAACACTTGATCAATGATACCTTCTGCAGTACTTCAAACACAATGAATAAACACACAAAACAAATTATATGAAGCCTTTCATAAATGGACAACTTTACAACATGCCAGATTCTATATGGCTTGTGGCAATATCCCAGAGTTTGTTGTCAAATGAACAACCTTATCGCCAAACAAGTGGATAAACCCAAGGTTATCCTACCTAATACCTATATGGGATATAAAGATGTCTTCAAGAAAAAGTAGGACATCAAACAACTACTCTCCTCTTGACCATATGATCATGGAATTGATCTATAAGACATGTTCATCCCCAGAAGAGCCAAGAACTATCCCTTGAACCCATTAGAAAGCCTGGCATACAAAGAGTTCATCAATGAACATTTCAAATCTGGCAAAATCACTCTGTTGAAATCCCCTCAAGCCTCACCCTTCTTTTACATCCAAAAAAAGGATGGGAAACATTGACCTGGCCAAGATTATTGATATCTAAACTCTCACACCATCAAAAACACCTACCCTTTTCCTCTTATCTCTGATCTCATCAATAAACTCAAAGGATCCTCCATCTTTACCAAATTTGATGTGCAATGGGGAATCAAACCAGAAGATCAATGGAAAGCTGCATTCATCACCCCCTTTGGTCTCTTCAAACCAACAGTCATGTTCTTTGGAATATGCAATTCCACAGCTATCTTCCAGGCCTTCATGTATGATCTCTTTGGGGACTTCATTGCTGAAGGATGGTTAGTAATCTATATGGATGACCTCCTCATCCATTCTGCCAATCACACCCTCCATGAAGATTGCACCAAGAAGGTCCTCTAATGTTTCCAGGAAAATGAGATGTATCTCAAACTGGAAAAATGCATCTTCACTGCTGAACAAGTGGAATACCTGGGAGTCCCTCAACCATGGATAGAAACATCCAACCCCCTTTGGTACCTGATGCCAATTCCCCTACCCTTACCATCTCATCTATGGACTCTCCCCAACTGGAATCCCCTCAATGTTTCTGTTGCAGCTCCCCTACCCACATTTGAGTCAACTGTCCAGACTACCATTACTTCACTTGTCATTTATCCTCCCCAGGACATCCACAATACTGCTGTCCTCTTCAGCAATGTGGACTTTGCAACCAGACTGGATATTGGACTTGAGCCTGCACCAGTAGACTCCATTACCATATCCATGGGACCTCTCATTCCAGCCAAGAGAATTTTTAGGAATATAGGTGTTCCTGAGATGGAACTTTAGGACTACTATGGGGGTAATGGTACAAGTGATCTAGTGGACCAGCCTTTTTCCTCTCCTCCTCCTCCTTCTCTAACAACACTCCTTCTCAACCACTTGGCTACTGATATTTAGTTCATTTCTCTTTTATCACCTCTTTTGGACTTATCACTCCTTGGCTATGTTCTCACACACACAGCTTATAGTTCCTATCCTTCCCAATCTATTCTGATATTTTCCAATCTGTTCTGATTCTTTGCTTCCTTTCCATCCCATCCTAAGCCTATTTATCCCAAGTTACTCTATTTAGTATTTCCTTTTATATCTTGACCTGCCCTGAGGCCTGTATGGCAGGGTATATATATTCGCACTCTGTATATATGTAACTCTAACCTTGATCTACATAATCCAGTGTATTCTCAAGCTTCTTGTAATTGTTATCTTGCTTAATTGTCTCCTCACTGCCTCCTACCTTTCTTCCTACTCAAAGCCAGCCCTTGACTCAGGACAACATCTTGCCAGTTGTCCACTCATACTTGGATAGTATGATTCAACAAGCTCAGGTTACACTCTTGTGTGACAAAGTCCATCAAGTCTTGTTCAAGCACTTGGAGCTGGAAAGGCTTTGAAATGGAGAGTTTGAGCACAAGACCCTATTACTGACATGCTGCTGATGGCAAGATCTTTGATGGCTGAGCTTGCCTATGCAGCATCACCCTTCACATCCATAAATTAGACCATAAGGGCCTTGAGTGCAGATTCCCAGTTGGATGTGACATAGTGACTGTTGAGTAGTAATTTTTTTCCTTCTACATAGCCCTTGCCAACCAACAACTTGTGATTGTCCAGGGTTGCTCCATTTCCCAGTACAGATCTGACTAAGCCTCAGTCCATCTCATGTTACAATCAGTAACAATGCTACATGCTCTTTAACGGACTTAGTCATTTGCTTTCTCTTTTTATGATCACGCGACCAGGTCACCTGAACCTTTATTTCCCTTCAACTGTGCAGGCTAGTCCGTCAGCCACAGGATACACACTGCACTTGTGCAATGGACCATATATGGTTATATTCTTTCCCACATTCATCTCTGTGCTGTGGACACTTCCTTTTCATTTCCATTACATGCTCCAGCAGCATGTTATGCTTCTCTTCCATTATGCCTCATGTGTCATATCCCGTATAACCACTAAGTACAACTCCGGTACTCCGGACTTACTTCCGCTTCCTATGAACTAACTCCGGTGCGTTCTCCCTTGAGACGCAACTCCTGACCTCCGGACTTGTATGCCCCTTCATGTATCTTCTTATATCCATCTCCATACCATCTGTCCATATGCATCCTAGTCCCGCTTCCTACTTACCTCCGTACCTGTGCTTCGCTTAGGAGCACAGCTCCGGTGACACCTAACCTCCGATCCTACTTACGAATCCTATGTACCTCCGAACTATATAAACCCCTAGATAACTCCTGTACAATCCAGTTCGAATATCATCTTAGACTCTCACTCCTGTCCTCGAGTCTTGAAGACTCTCCTCCGACCTTCTGCTCGACTTGACGCCTGACGTCTAAGTCATAACCCTCCGACATCTCCGACGTCTCCGAAATCCGGGACATCGGACTCAGCAAGGGCGCACCACATACGGTGAAGCCAAGTCCCAACACACCCAAGTCAACTCCGACATTCCGGAGTTACTTCCGGAGTGCACGGTCTTAACAGCTACTAGTATCAGTGGTAGTGCTTTGGCCATTGATAACAGTCAGTTGCTGACCACCAGTAAGAGTGGGCCATTTCCTGGGCCACAGCAACTTTACCACCAGCCTGAGCAACCTATACACTTCCCCGACCAATTTCACCAGTCCCAGCAATACTTTCAGCATCCCCCTATGGCCTGGGCATGCCAACCAGCCACTGGCACTGGCTGACTCTAACCAGCCCATCATGATCAATCCTAGCTGGACCATGGTGACATACTCCCTGCCCACCAGCAAGTCTCATGGATACCCCCCCCATGCTGGCCCTGTTGCTCAACCACTATCATATCTTGATCAACCTGATCAGCACTTCCATATCTCACAATGTCAGCAGCCTGAGGGCATGTCAGAATATCCCCCAGTATATCTTATGATGGACAATGTCCCAGCAATGTAAACACCAACCAGCCATCTTCTTCTTGTGTTGCCTGCCTACCATTATGGAGCAAACCACCCGAGTAGTGCGAATAGTAGGTTAGAGCTTCCCACATACTCTGAACTGACTAACATTACTATAGATCAGTTCCTAACCCACTTTTGCAGGGGTGCACACATCGCCTTGCTTATATATTCATGGATGCATCAAGCAACATGTGGATATATAGTGACTTCCAAAATTGAGTCAATGTTTTGAGAATTTGGAGTATACATTATATAGCTCAGGGGCATGGACAAACAGAGCCAAAGTGTAGGTGAGTAATTACATATACCTACTTTCGGCCATCCATCAAAAAAGGAATTATGTAATTTAGACTAGTATCCATAGAGATATGGTCAATTAAAAATAGCTAGTCATTGATTCAATTTTGTAACTACAGTATATATGAAATCTATAGAATCAGCCCATTCTAGTACTTTATATGACCTCCTTTGGCCTTGGTTACTGCTTGGATCCTCCTAGCATGCTTTCAATCAAATTATGACACACCTCTGGATCTACGGTATATTATCCATACTTCTACCACTCTATTCCAAACCTCCATACTCCTTTGTATTTGGCAAGCTCCTTTTTAATATGATGCCAGAGATGTTCAATAGGATTGAGATCTGGAGATTGTGGAGGCCAATCAAGGACATTGACATTGATGTCATTGTCTTCCATCCACTTCTTGGCCTTTTTGGAGGTGTGTTTGGAGTCATTGTCCTGTTGAAAGATAACATTCTCTGGAGAAATTCCAGATTCCTCCAAGCTGGGAAGCAAGTTGTCCTTCAAAATGTCCACATATTGGTTGGCATCCATCCTCCCCTCAATAGACTGGCTAATACCTAGTTTAGAGGCAATATGACAAGTAGAATGACCATTAGAGGCCAAAGAAAGGATATTTTCATTTTAAGAAGAAGAGATAGAATGCATAGTGAATTTGACAGGCATGAGAGATACAATCAGTAGTTAAATAGTGTCAGTTGAAGTGGTTACTAAGATACAGTAACTATGGCCACCATCTGCCATGCTTCTATCAAGGGTTACATATGACAGCTGTCAAACTTTGACAGATCTGACAGGTAGTTACATAATTGAGTCAATGACATACAACATTGAATTAACTATATCTCCATGGATACCTATTCACATTGCATAAATCCTTTGGTGATGGATAGCCAAGAGTAAGTATACTTAGCTGCCCACCTACACTTTGGCTCTGTTTGTCCATGTCCCAAAGCAATATAACATATACTCCAAATTCTCAAAACATTGACCCAATTTTGGAAGTCACTGTATAGTGCTGTCCACCTGTCAAAATAATATTTGTCGAGGGCATTCTGTATCTTGGGAAGAATCAGCCCATTAAACTAGGTACAAAGATTGTTCTAGAAGAGTCTAGACAATGGAGATTAAATAAACAAGGTGAACACATGTAATGGGTCTAGGCCTCATTCACACGGTCATATGCAGTCACATGATTAGAAAAGAAAAGAAGTCACATGATATGTCATGTGATTAAGCACATGTAAGGTCACGTGATGTTAAGGTAAATCCTATGTTAGGGTTAGGGTTTGTAACAGGTGATGTGATGGCACTGATGTGATGATGAACACCAATACCTTGGGTGACTCCACATGTGGTGACTTCATGCTGATATCACTGCCCAAGAACATGGATGGAGATGGAAACTTCATGACTTAATCTGAACTGGATAGGACAGACTGCTCTAATGTTAACAATGGTGCACTAGGTCTGCATGCTTGCCTGATGAGCATCTCCAGCCTGACTGACCACTGAAACTGGCATGTTTGCCTCTTCAGTTGATTGTCTAATTCCTATTGCCATTGATGGCAGATGAGCAATGTTATTTGGTGCATGTGATGAGAGCAGTTATTTTCTTCTGAAGCCAACCATTTGTTTTCAAGGTTTTCAAGTGCCATTGCAGAGCATATGCTATGGTAAAGCCACTAGGCTTGGGAGGCAGAGCTTGAAATGCCTTAACCTAGCCAAATGAGATCTTCAGTATCCCAGAAAATTCAGAAGCCCACTGACCAGTTTCCATTAACTTGGTCTCCAGTCCAATACTACCAAGATGTAGATAATACAAGATGACTATACCCTCCTCGCCCCACATTACTTTGTTATATGATGCAGCAGTTTTGGAACTGGGTAAGTGTATCAGGTAAAAACCAGGGATAAAGTTGTGTGTTTAAATTTCAAGCTTTGGAACATGACACCCAGAACAAGCTTACACACCACCCACACAAAACATGAACCCTCGCCCTCAATATGGTGACATCCCAATCCCTGATAAATATTGTAATTCAACCAAGAGTTGGGAAAGAATGGATAGACCAACATAGATCTCAGGATTTGAAAAAGGTTGTGATTGTGATTCCGATTCTGAGTCTGGAATGTTGGGATGGTAGAGAAATGCACTGAGTGTCTGATGTAGGGCAGCATTGAATGGCAAGTGTCAAATATAGAGATATATTGTTATATAGAAGGGAATACAAAATATCACAGAGTAGAGCAGTGTTAAGACTGTGCACTCCAGAAGTAACTCCAGAATGTTGGAGTTGACTTAGGTTGTTTGGGATTTGGCTTCACCATATGTGGTGCGCCCTTGCTAAGTCCGATGTCCTGGATTTCAGAGATGTCGGAGATATCAGAGGTTAATCTTTGATGTCAGACGTAAAGTTGAGCAGAAGGTCGGAGGAGAGTCTTTAGGACTCAAGGACAGGAGTGTGAGTCTAAGATGATATTTGAACTGATTGTACAGGAGTTTATATAGGGGTTTATATACTTGAGAGGTACATAGGATTTGTAGGTAAGATCAGAGGATAGGTGTCACTGGAGCTGTGCCCCTAAGCAAAGCACAGGTACAGAGGTACTGTAAGTAAGAGGCGGGACTAGGATGTATATAGACAAATGGTATGAAGATGGATATATATAAGAAGGTTGATGAAAGGGGCATACAAGTCCGGAGATCAGGAGTTGTGTCTCAAGGGAGAATGCACCTAGCTTATATGAAATGAAAGTAAGTCCAGAGTACCAGAGTTGTACTTAGTGGTTTTACAGGATATGACAAGCAGGTGGTAAAATGCCATTCTGAGAATAAAGGCAGTCACCTGAGATGGAGAATAATGGATCATGTACATGAGTTGCACATGCACCTTCAGAGGTTATCAGAAACAGTGGAGTTGGGAAATTTTGTGACAGGCCAGAGGTGCATGGAAAATCTGCAAAATGCATCCAATCCATTTTACATCCTGCCTAATTCTCAGGTATCACACTGGACAAACAAACATGTCTGTGCTCAAGAAATTTGATTCATATTGTTTCACAGAATGATATGTGTATATTTTCCCTGCGAAAATCAAAAAGTGGAAGGAAAAAGTTTGTTGTGTATTTGGTCATGACACTGCTGTGGTAAGGGATTGGGACAGATTTGGAATATAACAAGAGTCACTCATCAGAAATACAGGTCCACTTGGCTGTACAGTATCTGGATGAGCTTGGCATCAAACATGAAGAACTTTGTAAGAATGAGAAAGCATTGGTTGTACTGTATGCCAGAACCTCTGTCTGGAGATGTCAAATATTAGACCAGGGGAACAGGCAGAGAGATCAAAAGGAGTCGGAGTAAGTGATTTGTTGTTTACTGGATTCCAGTCCAAGCTGATAACAAGGCTGCTGGATGAAGCACATGGCAATGGAGAGGCTGTTCATCATGGAGTCTAGTGATCATATTGCTAAAACATCAGAACCAGAACCAGAACTGGAAGAAGGTGGTGAGCATGAGTAGCTGAACCTAAGTGCATGCAATGGGTCTTGATGGTATTCCCAAAGGTCTAAATATGCAGGCAAAACGATCTTGGAATGGACATAATCTTTGGAGAAGTTCTTAGAGGATTCATGTGAGGTGAGGGATGTGATCATTTATGGGTGGTGAAATGTATCTACATCCTTGAATGTTGGTCTAATGATTCATTGATCCAGCAAACAGAAAAGAATGCAATCCAGGTCCTCTGTGAGATGAGAGAAGTTGGAAAGAGGCAGAGATCCCAAGAGGAATCTGAACAGTACATTCATGTGAGTCAGAGTCCCATTGCATCTCACCTTGTTCTTTCTTTTGGTTGGCTGCATGTCATTAGTATTGATATCCATGCCTGTTTGGAGCTCAGGCCTCACATGAATCATCCTTAGGATCAGCAAGGAGTGGATGGAGATCACCAACAGGTCAGAATTTATGCAAGACAGCTTCAGAAAGTACCAGTGGAGGGAAAATCTGCTGCTCTGTCTGGCTAAATTGACTGAGGATTGGTTTTAAAGTTGTTGGAAATGATTTTAAATGAAATAAGAGAGCTTACAGGGGCTACAAGGTGCATCCAAGGATCACAGATAAAGGCTTAGGAGATTTGAATGCTGTTGTGACACCAAAACATGATTCTGATGGCAATCAAGCTACACTCAATATTTTTCCTTTGCTCAGAGCAGAACTTCATTGCTGCATGTTTTGACTGGCTCCTTTCTTCTGTTGCAAAGACCAGGGAGATGAAAATGAAAATGTCATTTTCTAGCCCTGGATTGGAGGCTGACATTTTCAGAAGTTTGAGGCTGGAGATATCAAAAGACTGTTTCATTCAATATGCAGACTCACTAAAAAACACTGGTCAAGTTGGAATATCTCTGCCGATACTAAGGAGATATTGAGCTTGAGCAGCAGGTTAAGGTAGGATTGCAACAATTGGAAGAGCAAAGCACATCAGAACCAAAACCAGAACCAGAACTGAGAACCTGGAAGAAAATCCTAAGAATCCACAATGTCAGCTTTGTGTACAAGAGGGCAATTCAATGAAATGTGTCCAGTACCACACAGTCAATAACACCAGATTGAAGGATATTACAAATTGGTCCTTCCTGAAGAGCACAATGTGTTAAGCCCACTGATATGACTATCAGTCCATTATAGTGATCCTCAGGAATTTCTGACATGATGACAGACAAAAGATTTGCATGGAATGGCAGACAAATGTGTGTTGTTGAGCAAGCTTGACCTGCAATCCATCAAATTTGATTGGAAAATATATAGCTATTGTGGCCAGTTAGTTTTCCATTTGGTTGACAGCCATACTAAAGAGGAGGTCGGTACCCAGACTTGTTGAAATAAACCTACCAAGATCCGATGTTTACATGGATGGCTGGTGTGGCATTCAACTTACTCAACAAGGAGGAGATTCAGCAACTTGCAGAAAACCACGCCAAAATCAAAATCCTCATGACCAAGTTAAAGTGCTGCCAAGCCTTTTCGGACTGGGGTTATGGTGAGATGTGTCCTGTTAGGTCCCAGCAGCCATCTGGAGGACGATCTGGGATGGTTATGTGCCTTATACTGAGAGCACAGTCCTAAGCCTGGAAGATGTTCACACCTTTTTCATGTATGCTTTGGTCTGTCTCATTTCAGCACTCATGTCTATTAGCAGGCTTCAACATCTGACCATGATCTGATAGGATATTGAATGTGTGCTTGCAAAGCTCAAGCCATATGCACCATCAGTGGTCAGGGAAATGAAGGAACTCAGGTGGGAGGCAAGTGTACTTGGCAGCTATGAAATCACAGCCTACCATTGCTGGAACTACATTGCACCACAGCATTTTGACCAGGATGGCAACTTGGACCGTGTCATATCAGTTGTTCAAAAATGATTGTTTACTGGACAAGTTCAACTTTTGCTTTTTACTGGGGAAAGCTGTTGGAAACCATGGAAAATTGTATATGACAAGTGGCCCTCATTATTTCTCATTCCCCTTACATCCATACTTCTCCATAACAGGTGGTTAAAGAGTGACCACTTGCATGGCACTGTGGCCCCTTGAGCTTCTACCTTGTATCAGGGTCAATGTCTCTCCCAAGACATCAGAATTACAATCCCTCACAGGTCTTTGGATATGGCAAGGAAGTATGCACAGGCATGGTGGAGCTCAAAGCATCTTTGCAATCACTGGTAGGTGGATCTATAGCATACTATAGTTATCAAGTCAAGTATCCATCCACACTCTTGGAATGGCTTGGAAGTACCCACCTTAAATAGCATAACCCATAAAGTGTCATATTGTAGCTTGAATGTTAACCTGTAACACACTGTAGTTGTCAACTTATGTATCCATCCAAGCTCCCTCCAATGCTCTGAACTACAGCCATCAACATATTTTATTTTGCATGCCTGGCACTGGAGGAACAATCAGAAAAACCAGAAGCATCAGAACAACATATGAATTCTTTTCTCCAGGTCCCTTATATGGTCACTCAACTTAAGGAAATGAAGACATCCAAAGCTGTATTTTGCATTTGGATTTCAAGTCAACATTTATCCACCAACCACAGGTCACTGCCCAGTCACTTATAAAAAAGATGAGAGTCGTCCAGAACTGCAGTACAGCTAGAAAAGAAAATCAACTTGGCAGCTACCTAGGATGTAGAAGAAGACCAAGAGGTGTATATGTAAAGTGAAGACTATGGAAGAGAGTATATAGCATAAATCAACTGAGAGAAAGTAGAAATTGAAATAGCACCTTTACACTGCCAGCCCTTCCAGTTCCAGAATGCAGAGAGAAACTGTTACAAACTTAACCCTAACCTAAGGGTTTAGCTATGTGTTATCTTCTTCACATCACGTGACCCTTTCACATGACTAATCACATAACCATATCACATGACTTCTATTCTTTTCTAATCACGTGACTGCACATGACCGTGTGAATGTGGCCTAGACCCATTACATATGTTCACCTCATTTATTTAATCTTTGTTGTCTAGACTCTTCTAGAACAATCTTTGTACCTTATGATGTCACTATGACATCACAACTCTTTACCCTAAGAGCCTGCCCTAAACAGCTCGCACAGACCATAGCCATAATAGATACAAACATTGTAAACATATAAATACCATGCAACTAGCTCCACAAGCACTCAGTCAAGTTCTTGTTGGAATTCCCCAATGTCTCTTGTTCTCCACTCTCTGCTCCAGTCTACTTGTGTGACGTGACTGAAGTCTTTATTAGATTTTGGGTTGCTAACAGAAACCTTGATCAGGAAATCAGACGTAATATATAATCCTTAAAATCTCATTAATAGACACAGCAAAAAGATGAAGTGATTTAAATGTGACTAATTGTTCAACAACCTGAGCCTTGGACTAGTTCTTGAATGATCTGTCAGCACATCAATTTCTTTATTTTGCAACTTGTTCCAAGACAGGAAGCATTTTCTCCCAAAGACACTATTCACAGACTTGATCTCCAAATCTCTATATGCATGTTCTACTCAAATTATACTTGGATTTGAAATGCAGAAAGCTGATTTGGTCACCAACATCCTGGTCCTCACATATTTATTTTGTTATTTTGAAATTACATACTTCTAAAACTGAAAACACTCGTAAGGCTAGACTTGCCCTCAATGTTCCACATACATTATACTTTGAAATGTGGCAGAAGAAATGTCATCAGGATGAAGGAAATTTCATCATGGACAAAACATCTTCAATAATATGGACTGGGATTACTGTATAGATCTATCATAGGCATATACTTTGTGAAAAGTATTTAGGTGAAACTCACCCTGTATTTGTATGGGGAGGCTCCACACATGGACCATGAGTAAAACATATAAATAAGGGAAGAACTCACAGAGTGTGACATGTTCTGCGTGAAAATGACATTTAATTAGTGTCTCTGGTTACTTGGTTACTCCAAAAGCCAGGGGATGCCACATGGGGCATTTAACTCCACTAGGGGGTGTTGATCCTCAGAAATGAAATCACTGAATAGCTGGGGGCATTGACATGAGAGCTTTCCTATCAGCAGCTGAATACCTAAGTAGCTGGAGTTACAACTATAAGATAGTTCCCACCACTTACCAGGTATGTCAGAGCTGGTGGTCTAGACCTTGGGAATTTGGCCTGGATCACATGATGTCAGCATCTTCTGATGAACTGTATAGTTGCTTACATAATACTATCTAATTCCTGGAAATTGCTGTGATTAATGTTTTGATCATTGGAATGTTGGTAGTTCCACACATGCTTGGCTTGTGATGACATACCCCATACTCCACCTTCAAATAGCTGTTGAATGTCTTGCTGTGAAACACATTGTTTTCATCTAGCTCCTCAGGGAGCTCTGCTATGAAGCACTTGAAAACTTCGACCATGTATCAAAGAATCATCTTGAGGGTTTTTTGCAACCAGCAGGTGATCTGAATCTGGTTGTACAAATGCAATATGAGGCATATGTAGGTAATCCTCCCACCACATGAACTGTTGAATATGCTTGACATAGTGCAAAGGGATTGATGCCACCACTGACAAATCAATGCTGACTTTGCATGGAGAGCCATTAGTTGATACATTCATCATATGCCACTTGACACTATGCAATAGTAGGGTATGAGGTATGCATTCATACTTGTGGCTGTGTGACACAGTGGGACTCTCCATTATGGCATTGGGAGGCGCATGCCCTCACCATTCCACATTGTGCACATCATATGCTTGGATAATTGTCTGGGATCATCCACATTCATTAAAGATATGCCATATTCATAGAAGACATGCAATCCAACTTGGGAAGAGATCCTTGAGCATCTTCCCTCTGGAAGGGCAGTCCTTGAACTCAAGCACATGAGACTTGTGTCAAATTCAGGAGCTTCTCAGGAGGAGAGTTCTCATAGGTACATATCACACACTGTGTCATATTAAAAAATCCAAAAACTAATTATTTGTGACCAATCCAGCTCTCAAGACAAATCCATGGAGATCAAACAGGCTGATGGCATGTATGGACAGGGAGAAGTTGAACATGACTACTACAAGAGTGGCTTGAATCTGGAATATGATCAGTTAGATGAGGAGAAGAAGGATGAAGATGAAGAACAGTCTGTAGAAGGCATGGAGGTAGTTTGGAACCATTGGATGCTGTGCACACACCATATAGGGACAGGTACTCAAGCATGGGCCCAAGGCCAGCAGTAGCTGCACCACCCTATTTGGTTTCTCACAGTTCAGCATCAGGCTCAACATTATCCTTCAGACTCCCAGACCAGTGGCACATTACCCCAGACCTTGCAACATCAGGGCCATCATCAAGAGCATGCTCCATTACACAAAACAACACTTGGTATCCCATGGCACCATCTGAAAACAGGAAATACACCATCCTATATGTTCCAGATCCAAGCTGTTGAATGAAAGGAAAGGAGGCGGTCGACAACCTTGGTTGGACTCCATGGGACATACAGTAACCCATGCACAGTATGAGTCCATCAAACACCTGACCAGACTTGTATACAAGAGCAGGGTGACCAAAAACAAGGTGAAGGTGTTGCTAACTAAATGGGCAAGTGCACCATATATTGTTTCTACCCATTCAGGAGTCAATGTAAAATCATAGGTATGGATCATTCTCCAGATGGATTTGTATGAAAATGGGGAAGCCTTTGATGTTCGATTTGAGACATGGGATAACTTCAAGGCCATAGTGCTTGATCCTGCCAGCCACATAGATGGATGGAACTGGCTGGCCACCATGGATTGCATACTTGGAGGCATCAATTGTGCTGTAGATCTATGTATGTTCATTTCTGATCCACTGATCAGCATCAAACTCACATCACTTCGCAGTGGCAAGGGAAATCCATATGGCTTTGATGTAAAAGGTCTTCAGAGGTACTGTATGAGTCAAACATCACTCAAATCACCTCCCTGACATTCTTCTTACTTCTGATAAGGCACACACAACAGGCCACAATGAAATGTCCCACTACAGAACACCTCCAGATGATCACCAGGTTAAATAGGTTATATGCACCATACACTATTCATCTAGACTTGGGGCAAAACATTCCAGATCATGCCATTTTTAAGTATAGTCACAGTGAGTGTGGAGTGCACATCATGTTACCCACAGCCCCTGAATATCACTGCATGTGGAAGTACATGAATAACAATAGTGGTGAGGACACATTCTGAATGGTGCAAGAGTACATCCCAAGCCTTGATCAAATTGATGAATGGAGGGTTTTCATTGTCAGTGGAAATGTTATTAGCATAATGTATACTCAAGATGCTGGAAAGGGACCGGAAGGGTGACTGGAAGGGCAGCATAGCCTAGGCCTTCCTCACCTTGGATGAGATAAGGTGTGTGTTCCACTCCAGTATCATAAGAAGACATCTGACTTGTAAGGGGTCAAGGAAATCATAGACAAGGAGACAAAGACCCTCAGAATGGCTAAGGTACATCAGGCAATCATCAACCCCCAATCTGGTGCAGCTTCCATACAATCCCAAGCAAGATCCAACTTTGTCATGTTCATCCAAAAAACCTAGAAGGAACTTGTTCTTGGCAAAAGCAAGGACAGTGGTGCAAAAACATCCATATTGATCTTCTGCAGCATGGATGTCAGAATATGAATAGATCTGTCTGGAAAGGAACCACCCCCCTATTTCATGAATGAGGTGGAATGGTTCCTCAATACTAGCTTCTGGTTGAGGTTTTATGACAAGATTATGGGTACATTGGTCACCAGACACGTTCACCATGGCTTTCAAACAGTGGATAATGAACATACAGAATCCCTATATCATGTAGTGTAGCACATGCATATGATGTTGCAATCATACCTGCAATGTGACACAGAGATATCTAGATATGGGTGGGTTTCTCCTCCAACCAGTGCTCATTCAATGGAAGGTGTGATGCTTGTATTACAAGATATGGCTTATACATGGGCAGTGAAACATAATTGGAAAAGTCTTCCATTACACATGCATCACAAACCTGTACAGGTAAATCAATACATCATGCATTAGGTGTTCTATGACACTGAACCAGCACAGGTTTGATGTTATAGAACATTCAACACATGCAATAAAAACCTATACATGTGACCTACTGTACATATTACTACATTATGGATTATGTTACAAGTGGTTACTCTACCCCACTTTTCATTCTACCAACACTTCATCCTTGCTAATAACCTTTCTTACTCATCTTACCATTGGCCAGACCCACTGTCAGCACCCACCTTCTGGCTGTCCATGGCTATGCCCATAGCTACTTCCCATTTGGATCCTAGATCTTCCCAGGGATTTCCCCTTCACTTTCTTGTACACACACTGGTATCTAGCTATGTGCATAGGTACATGGCTATGCTTCATCTCTTTCCTATCTCATTCATTGTACTTGATCTTAACCTGATTCTCTCCATATGTACTTTATTATATTCCAATTTCTCCCATACTACTTACCTTATTAGGGATGCTCCTGCCCTAAATCAGTATATGTAGTTAGAGCTTGGCTGTAGCGTATCTCTAACTTGAATCTACTCTGTTCAGGGTATTCTTGTTCCCTATGACTTCCCCCTCATTTGAACACCTCTATGACATCCATCTATTCCCATATCTCTACACAAGGACAGTATCCTCTGTGTACTCTGATTGATCATCAACATCACTTACAAGGACCAAAGAGCAGACTTCAATGTCTTGAGCATTTAAAATGCAACTTAGTATTGCAAAAGAAGTCAAATCAAGCAGGTTACCCTCTTGAGTTCCAAATTACACTTATTTCATGCTCATGTATAGAATAAGTGTAACAAGTTAGGTGTTCTGCAACACCAAACCACACCAAACCAGCACCAGTTCAGTATTATAGAGTGCTTGATAGATGTATTACAACACCCACATATCAGATTAGGTGTTCTATGACACCAGACTACATTGAACCAGTAATAGTTTGGTGTTATAGGTCATTTGATACATGCAATACAAACCTGTACATGTCACCCACATATCAATACAACATGGACTATGTGTTCTATAACACCAAACTACACCAAACCAGCACTACTTCAGTGTTATAGAGTGCTGACAGATGTATTACAAACCCATACATGCCACCCACATATCAGGTTAGGTGTTCTATGATACGTGCATCAAACACTAGTATGTATAACCCAGGTATTGACATATCATAATGGAGCTATTCTACCATGCCAAACTAGTGCTAGGGTGTGGCACAGACAGCTGTGTCTGAGTGGACACCTAATTATGTTTGTGTGTAACTTCCATGGCTGTGACACACCATTGTGACACACACAACACAAGCAGTCAAAACACATAGGACATGTATGTCAATGCCATACATCAACTTCTGCACCATAACCACATACTGGCACATCAGCCTTTGCATACTCTCACACCAGATCAACAACCAGCAATCATAACCAGTGCCCATGTTTACACCCTTTATCTCATGCCATCCACAACCTTTCCAGTCACCCTTGCAGTAACCATTGATGCAGAGGCAGATCTCCTGGACCCAGCTAATGACACATGCAATGGGACATCCATTTATATGGGTAAGAAGACAGAATGGATACATCAAGCAGAAAGCTGGGTGATATGGGCTCCAGAACAACCCATAGAATCATCTTCAGAGAGACACTATATGTCATGCTGTGTATGATCCAAGGCATCCAATTGGTGGCCACATTGAAGGAACATGCAGACAGCATCAGCTCCACAAGAATGGCACTCAGTTTGGGAATCTTTGATAACATGCTGGAAGTGCTCCATGAGAAGCTGAAAAATGTGTAAGGAACAGATATGGCTACTGAACTGGTGAGTAATTCTTTGGCCTCTCCTTGGTGCCAGTTGATGATGTTGCATGTGCCACAAAGACAGCATCCTCAATGCACGGCAGCACTAACCCCACTCCATCATAGGAAATTGAAGGAATGTCTATGAGTGTCATATACATGATAACCAGAGCTGAGAGAAATGTTGTGGCACAGGTGACACAGCCCAAGACTTGAACCAGGACCTTGGCCAGTACAGCAAGAGATGGAGTCTACCTGCAGGCCCAGGGCCATGAAGCAGGAAAAGGCCACAATATGCAAACACAAGGGAAATGATGACAGGGATGAGACATGGGATCAGCCATCAAAGGTGAGTAAATTCCAACATTCGCCCCCTGCCACTGTTTCAACAATCATTGCACAGAAGAGAAAATGCAAGGAAAAGTCCAAATAGGATCACCCACCCACAGGCATTAAAGGGATGGCTTGGCAGTTGTCAAGCCTAGTGGACCATGTCATAAAAGTGAGCCATACATTTAACCATCACACCTACCATCTTTACAAAAGACATGTAGCCATGTCCATTGTGCAATTCCTACTTGCAGATATAATATATACAGTGACTTCCAAAATTGAGTCAATGTTTTGAGAATTTGGAGTATATGTTATATAGCTCTGGGACATGGACAAACAGAGCCAAAGTGTAGGTGGGTGGCTAAATGTAATTACCCTTGGCTATCCATCAAAAAAGGACTTATGTAATTTGAATAGGTATCCATGGAGAAATATATTCAATTCAATATAGTATATCATTGACGCAATTATGTAACTACCTGTCAGATCTGTCAAAGTTTGACAGCTGTCATATGTAACCCTTGATAGAAGCATGACAGATGGTTGCCATAGTTACTGTATCTTAGTAACCACTTCAAC
>JBBPND010000116.1:0-25009 GCA_038090655.1 Gastroboletus turbinatus
CCGGGGATTACAAACCAATCCGCTATTCGGATCAAGGGATAGGTTGCAGAGTACCAGACATCATCTGGGACAGTATGGTAAACGTCCGATCCGGACGGACGCGCAGTTGCACCGGCTGACGCCGGTGAGTTTCTGTCGTTGGTACATAATAGCACAGTGCCTAAATCCTGTACTGTACCATAGAAAATCATGACTTACTTCTTCGACCCTTGACTAATCTAAATTCGCGAAGTTGTACTCGTGACTACTACACCTACGGGTTGACGGAGCTTTCTTCGTCCAAGATGTCTCACTCGCATTCTCTTCCACAGAGACGAACCTTGTAAATACATAATCATAGATCATCACCAAATATTCCTACATGTCGTTCATATACAACGTCGGAGGGCGCCTAGCAAGCGCCATCATCTGTCCAATCACCAGCGGAACCTAGGGGAAAAAAAAAGTAAAGCTCAAAATCCGTAGTAAAAGGTTTCATGGATTGCAGTTGCATACCTCCCGGGGTATCATTCTCTGTCCACCACTTTGCGGTCCAGAGATCCCCACTGCACAGAGTTAGTCGCAGGCAGATAGACATTAGTTGATGTCACCCACCCGTAAGTCACTTCTTCACCAGCAGTGTATGCAACACCTGACTGCCAAGCTGCCACCCCACTGCAGGTCCCCGTGGGGGTCGTTGTCGGAGAAGCAGTACTACTCGTCGACGTGGTCGTGCGCGCGGCCGAGGAAGTGGTTGTCGAAGAAGTAACACTCCTCGTCGACGTGGTCGTGCCCGCAGCTGACGACGTGGTTGTCTGCGATGGCTGTGTCGACGATCCCGCACAAGCACTGACTGCAATCCAATGTGGGTGAATTCAAGGCAAGCGATCAATAGACGTACTTGCGCTCTACCCGCTCGCGCCACTACTGGGTATGGCGTTGGTCCAGTAAGCTGCCTGTGTGGTTTCTTAGTAGATGGTCCCTTCACGAGGGTTCAAATTGCGTACCTCCCAGATGTAGCCTCCGTATGATGCCTCTTCGCCAGCAGTGTATGCTTGTCCCGAAACATACGCAGCGGCTGAACAAGCCGGGTAGGTGAACCCAGTGGAACCTGTAGCACTCAAAGCCTGCTTGATCTCGAGATCGTATCTATTGTTGGCTGTGCTAAAATTTAACCGGTGAAGCAGCAAGCATCTCCCAGACGTACCATACGCCTGGGAAGCGTCCCATAGCATGACACCGCCAAACGCAGGGAAGCTCTCCCTCATCCGAGTAGCGATGTTGCTGAGATTCCCGATGGGCAGATAACCCGATCCGGCGGCGGTACTTGAAGCAGGGGCGCCAATGTATATTTTCACCTGGTGAACATTCTAGTCAGAAAAATATGATCCGAGAATGGAGACTCGATAGCGCACGCACATTCGCGTTTGGGCTAGTCTGCCGCGCCCACATGTCCCTGGTGGGAGTATTACCATGAAAACTAATGTCCTCGTGATGAGCACTCACCAGACACCAAAGTTCCAATCCTGATCCAGAGATCAGTGGGCAAGACATCTGATGCATTCAAAAATGAACTTGCCGATACGATGTTATAGTTTTGCAGGCCACACGCATTATTATCTGGCGGAGATTAAGTCCTGAGCGATGAAGAGCAAATTCTGCTTACAAAATTGGACGTAAATTGCATCAAACCCGACTTGATCAATTACGCTACCGAGATTAGCATCCGGAAACGGGCACTGCGGTGCACCTCAGAAGAGTTAGAGAAGAGTGTACTCTCATATGGTAAGATGAATACCTGTGATGTAGTACCTGTGTAACATTAGCCACTATATCCACGGATCAAAATCCGAGTGAACTCACGGTTTGCTGGCGCCTGATGCGAGAGAGCGGATTTCCGTGACGAAAGCCGCATAACCCGTAGATCCACCCCCTTCGATATCAAGGTCAACACTGCAACCGTCATTTGAGTGGCCTGGCACTCGCTGCATCAATCAACTTACCCATCCAGCACTGCACTGCCAAAGGGTCGTGTGGTGCTGCTCCCACCCAAAAACAGGTTCCAAACTACAAGCCGTGCCCTCAGCCGCGTCTAGATAAGGACGCAAAAATACTCACTAGTCTGTGCAAAGGTCTGTGCCTCCGCATCATCGGTGAATCCGACGCCACCGCCCGCACCTCCTAGAGAAATGGTTACGATCTTGCCTTGCGATTGACAATATTCAATGTCTATAGCCAAAGCAGAACAATTGGCAAGATCAGTTCCCGGAAATGTGGCATTATCCGTCGGGTTGCATGTCTAACCAAACAGTCAATACAGAACTGCGGATGGGAAACTTTGGGGCGTACATTCGCAAGATTCAGCACGGGCATTCCGCCGGTGCCGAAGAACGTGTTCACGAAAGCAACAGGCAGGGCATCTATGGCATCATCCTTTGATTCACAGAGTGAGTTCCTTCGCACAAGCCTCGCGAGGACAACACACCTGGCAATAGAATGATATCGGTTGTTGATAGTAAGCAGTATTACTGCTGGCTGCACCATAGGAATTTTGACCCCAGTATCTATGCTGGGATGTCAGGATATGATTAAAGGGAATGAAAATATCCCACACTGCGACCTGTATAAACTGTCGGTAAAGGCTATGGAACTGAATCATCGCAGTGGACGTACGTTGTCATAATAAGAGTTGTCATATGCAAGGACGTCACCCAAGTATAAGCATACGGACACAAAGACTGTGAAGATGGGGAGGTATGCCATGACGTCGAATCGTGAAGAGAGGATCTTCCTTCAACTCGGCCATGACCTTTCAGTTCTTATACCTCCGAAGGGGGGGTAAAATCAGCAGGATGGATAAATTTACCCTCGCCGATCCACCATGTGGGCGTATATCGCGGCTGCATAGTACAGGGTACTATATCGGTATGACACCATCACGAGGATTCCTGGTTCGACGTGGCTCGGAGATACCTTTATTTGGTTCCCTGGTATGGGTATATCAGGTCAAGAACAGCAAGGTTCAAAGACGCGGTAGAAATGACACGCTGTAGCTCGTACGAACGCTCACAAGGCCATGTGCACACGACATCCACCTGACCAGAGAGAGAGTTTGAGAGTTAATATGTTTTGGTAAGCCTCGTGTGTTGACCCTCCCTCTCAGCATGAGAGTCGACCGGAGTGGTAAGAAAAACACGTCACGTGCAGAAACTATATCACATCAGTAACTTCCGTCGGCACAGATATCGAGCACTGAGCTTTGATCGCACTTATCAGGTCAGATTCCAGAAAGAAGCATTACTGGATATTCCACACGTTAGCAAGGAGATATCTATATAGAAGGAGTACTACAGCAATTGATGGCCAGAGATATGGGGGGATGACGGATTAGGCTGATGATGCTCCCGAGTCTTCGCTCTCACCATCTGCAGAGGCAGCAGAGGCCGCATTGCGCACAGGTTCTACCTGGGAATCAGTACGGCGCAGCACTGAGAAGAGTGAAAGTTTACCAAAGTATGGGTGGGCTTGCGCTTCGCGAGCTGTCAAACGTTCTTGGTGATCATAGCGAAGCAATTTATCAAGGAAGTCGATTGCTTCGTTGGAAAAATACCGCTGGTTTTCCGACGTCACGAACCTCGACCACGGCTTTCGGGGATACCTGAGTGATGCGATTGGCAGTTGTTCGAGGAAGACGGACAACATCTCACCTGCCCAGGAGCTCGTCGTACTGCGGATCGAGTCGAATGTTGTACTTGTCAATATAAGTATATAGTTCATCGGTGCCGAGAACCTTTGCGATTTTGACGAGCTGGTCATAGTTATCGTGTCCATGGAAAAATGGTTCTTTCCTAAATATCTACGTGGGAGTGATAGGGAAACACGATGGAATCAAGGAAAGAAGGGCATTCTCACCATCGAGGCAAACATACAACCAAAGCTCCACATGTCAAGGCTGTAATCGTACTCCTGGAAATCTACCAAGAGCTCGGGACCTTTGAAGTAGCGCGAAGCCACACGAACATTGTATTCGACCTTTGGATGGTAGAACTCGGCCAAACCCCAATCAATAAGCCTTAGCTACGAGCATCGTGTTTGAACTGGCAGATCTGACACACTAGACCGACAAATACCTTGCGTTGGTCATGATCGATCATGACGTTATGGGGCTTTACATCTCGATGCATGATTCCCCGCGAATGGCAGAAATCCAGTGCCTAGAGAACAAACTTAGTAACAAGGGATATCAAGAGATCAAACACGGAAGAAAACCTTGAGAAGCTCGAACATGTAGAATCGGACATCGAAGTCCGTGAATCGTGGATATAGCACCTTGAAGTCGACGTTGTCGACGTACTCCGTGATTAGACTTGGAATTTTGGAAGCTGGGTCTCGGACGACATCCAAGAGTGCGACGATGTTCGGACCACCGGCAAGGTTTTGCAAGATCTTGATTTCGCGTTTTATTTTCTTCTTTTTCACCGGTTTGAGGACCTTTATGATGCATTTTTCGTCGTGAATGACATTAACTCCTTCAAAGACCTGGAAGACAAAAAATGATTAAGATCTGTTGGTGATCCCATACAAGGTTATACCTCTGAGTATTTGCCCCGTCCAACTTTGCGCACTATCTCGTAGTGATCCTGTGAACCCCACTGAACCTGCAGATTGTCTGTTGCGATGTGTTAGCGGCTTCAGACTGGGTGGATGAAACATGCGCTTGACCATATTCATGCCATGCAGGACCAAACTGTGCGTTGACATCCCGATAGACGCGTGCAACAGACTTTGTGGGGGGCCGTACCATGGAAAGAAGTGATGGATAAAAACGCTGCCAGGCGCGACTTGGCCTTGGGGCGATGGTGAATTGTAGATGCAACGTGCCACCGTCTACTGCGACGATTTACCCACGGTGACTCGTCCACTCATTTCGCCCAGGGCAATGTCTTCTCGACAGCCCTCGCAGTGGCCACCCTCGATCCAGTTTATTACCTCTCCTCGGTACCACAGCTCCGTCGCAGCGTCTACGCGAGCCTTGCTCACTAACAGCGCGCACCCGAAATCACCCAGTCGCGCCGTCAATCCGCTCGTTCGTATCAAGCTCATAACCGACCCAGGCCATCCCGCGTGTGGACAATACGGCCTGTTCGCACTCAAGAAGATAGCTCCGAGATCACACATCATCGACTACATCGGTGAAGTACACTGTGAGGAAAGACCCGACTCGGACTATGACCTCTCGCTATACCGGTCGCAGGACGGAGTTAGCGTTGGCATCGATGCTAGTGAAATGGGCAACGAGTCGAGGTTCGTTAATGACTACCGAGGGATCTGCGACAAGCCAAACACCGAGTTTGTGGAGTACCGGCGTGTAGGGGAGCTGCGGATGAGCATCTGGAGCAAGGGAGACGGTATCCAGAAAGGGGACGAGATTGTGGTGTCGTATGGCAAATCGTGGTGGGCAAGTCGAGGGGCTTAGTCATACAGCAAATAGATGTACACACACATGTCAGTGCTCGTCTTTGCAGCACTCGCACTCACCGTCGCCAAATGGTCCCTCGCTTCCCTTCTCAGGGTATTTCTTCGTTCATATCCTTTTACGCCTGTGCTAGACAACAAACAAAGCGTCCTCTTTTATCCTATCCATCGCTAATCGCACGCAGTCAACATGGTCAGAGACATAAACCCAGAATCAAGGTTCCATTTGAATTCCCCCCTCTCATACGTCAACGTGACTCCCTTTCTTTACAGCGCGTGTTTCACTCTTCTGCCGCACTTTCAGCGGGAGTCAAAAACCCGTACGAGGTTTTAGGTGTTGGCAAAGATGCATCGGCTGCTGAGATCAAAAAGACCTATTTTGCTGTATGCACTCGACTTCTTAACGTCGCCGTAACTACTTACCCATCTCTGGAGATAGCTTGCGCGAAAGTATCACCCCGATACGAACCCCGACAAAGATGCACAAGCAAAGTTTGTCGAAATACAGGAGGCGTATGACGTATGGCCCCCATTCTCAACATTCACCATACATCTCACTCGAGCCCTAGATTCTGAAAGACGAGAAAAAGCGTGTCACTTATGACCAGTATGGCGCCGCTTCTCAGCAACCCGGCTTTGATCCGAACGCGTTTGCTCGAAATCCGTTTGGAGACGCTGCTGGTGGTTTTGCTGGGTTCCGCGACTTTAATGCTGCTTTTGGTGGTACACAAGGCGACTTGTTCTCCCAGCTCTTTGGCGGTGCCTTTGGCGGACGTGCTCGTCCCGCTGGTTTCACCCAAAGTTCCCGGGGTGCTGATGTCGAGGCTCGTGTCAATGTCACTTTCATGGATGCTTGCAAGGGCACCGTCCGTACTGTGAATATCAATCCCGTCTCGACCTGCTCAACTTGTAGCGGTACTGGCCTCAAGCGGGGTGCCAAGCGTGCAACATGTAGTTCATGTCATGGTACCGGAACGCGGACATTTGTTATAGACAGTGGATTCCAGATGGCCAGTACCTGCGGAACATGTTTTGGAACAGGTTCCACTATCCCTCGTGGTAGTCAATGTGACCACTGTGGTGGTCAGGGGCATGTCAGAAGCAAGAAAACGGTAAACGTCGATATCCCATCAGGTAAGCAGCAGAACATTCCTTTGCCTTGTGCGCACTTGGTTGCTGACTCAGCGCAGGCGTCGAGGATGGCATGACGATCCGTGTGCCAGGGGCTGGAGATGCCCCATTAACCGGCAAAGGAAGCCACGGGGACCTCTTGGTCCGTGTTGGGGTAGCTCCTTCGAAGATCTTTCGAAGACAAGGGGCGAATCTTCATCACGAAGCATGGATACCTCTACATATCGCACTCCTGGGCGGTCGTGTGCGGGTCCCGACACTAGACGGTCATGTCGATGTGCGTGTCCCAAGCGGGACGCAACATGGTGAAGAGATGGTTCTCAGAAACCATGGTGTTCCGTCAGTCTTTGGTGGAGACAAAGGAGATTTATTTGTCTCCTTTACGGTCCAGCTTCCGAGGTGAGACATTTACACCCACTCATGAAGGTATATACAAAGATTTGGCAATAGGTCATTGACAGCAAGACAACGTGAAATCCTGCAGCAATACGCAGATGAGGTTGAGGGTCGCAACTCGACATTGCGGAATACTGCGCCACACGACAAGGTTGATGTGGGATCGACGGCCTCGCGTTCCAAAAATGCAGAGGATGGAAGCGCAGACAATGGTAGGGGTTCATTTACTTATCCGGCAGCGTCCTCCGAGGATGGATGGCTGTCTCGTGCGTGGAAAAGAATACGAGGGCTCACTGGACTTTGATTTATTCATGTTGACCTTGCGACATTGGTTCGATCACAATACTCATCGCTTCTCGATTGAATACCACAGGGAGGCAGGGACGCGGAGAAACGGCGAACGATGATCCATCGGAAAGCGCGGAGCGAGAGATGAGGAAGGCGACGGTTTGAGTAGAGTGTCATAGAAGCATATTATAATCGCATAAGCATTTAGATTTGTTTCAGCGTGAATGTCGCATGGCGATGGGGCTATTAATCGTAGAAAGGAACCGCCGTGGACATGCAAAGTGTCCAGACCACCGCGGTCATCGTCCGTGTCTCAAAACTCAAACATTTAGCCTAGCGCGGCGATCTCGTACCCTGATCTTCCTCCAGGTACAGATCCAGCTGCTCTCGTGCACAACGAGGCACCCCCTTTCCACAGGAGCTTCCTAGGACTTGCTCTTTGCTGGACATGCACTCCCAACGGCAGCCTAACGAAGCCATTGTGCTTCTTTGTGCGTCGCGTTACAACGCGTGACAAAGGCCTTACAGTATGTTTGGTTTTCATCTTTCGCTAAGTCGCCTTGCACTCCTTGTCAGTTCTTCGTGGTGCACATCTCGTCCTCCGCAGATGGAAGCCACCTCATATCGTCCGTATAAATGGGACGCCGGGATGACCGTCCACTCGATCATCCTCGCTCATGTCCTCCCTAGCCTCGTTTCCTTCCAAGCTATGGCCTTCCCTGTCGTCCCCTTCGTCCACTCCCAGTGCCCCGTGCACAGAGGGATCTATAAGCACGACGCGCACCGTCGACTCTGTCTCCCTCGCATCCCAGCATGATGTCCCCAAACTGTCGACGTCACGTTTGCTCTTCGTGCATATAGGGTAACCCGTTTACCGCTCATTCGCGCCGATCGTACTCAACACAGCTGCAGTGCTGCAATGACATTGTTCCTCGCCACTACAGATTCCGTGCGTACCATGCTCTGCATCTGTGATCCTCCTTTTATATCTACATAGACCATCGTCTCCACGAGTTTACCTACGATCACAAGTGATCTTTCGGCATCTCAAAGCCAATACACCTGGGTCGGAGTTGCGTACATGCTCACCCAGACTGCATGCCAGCCATTATATGGCAAGGTATCTGATCTCGTTGGACGCAAGGTTTGAATTTCTCTTCCCAGATAAACAAGGAACTTGAACAATCTCGCAGAATGTCCTGTACACAAGCATGGTAATTTTTGCGCTTGGTTCGTTACTCTGTGGTGCAGCCAAGGTAACCCAAGATGACTTCTCCATGGTATATCTTCCCTGATCGGATTATCTCAAGTCCATCACCGGTCTCATATTAGCTCGGGCCTTGGCTGGTGTCGGGGGTGGAGGAATAGTCAGCTCAGTGTGGGTCATCACCTCCGAAATAGTCGAGCCAAAAAACAGGGCCAAGTGGTCCCAGGCGCTCAGTGTTACGTGGTGCTGCTCTGCTATCGCAGGACCTCTACTAGGCGGACTATTCAGCAGTTGTAAGTCAGTTCTCATACTTCCGGGCATGTGCCAATACGCGTGTCGGTTAGCTGGTTCGTCAAGCACGATCAGTTGGAGATGGGCCTGTAAGTTGCAAATTATACTACTGTAGATCGCCACTCAGTGCCATTTTTCCTCAAGTTTACATGAACCTCCCTGTTTGCACGTTTGCGTTCATTCTTCTGGCACTATCTCTTCGAGACGTCACTATTAGTCGGGCCAATGGTGCCTCGTGGCAAACATTTACTCAAAAATTCGATTTTCTTGGCCTGTAGGTTTATGATTTATTCTTCATTTCCACGAGCTTACGGCAGATTTGCAGACTGCTCTTTATGGTTGGGACGGGATTGTTAATTGTCGGCTTTAGCCTTGCCACGAGCAACGGTTGTAAGGCAAGATCGTGAGCTCACAAGTTCAAAGCCTCATTCAATTTACAGGGACTTCGCCCGCTACTCTTTCGCTTATCATATTCGGACCCCTAATCCTCATTCTTGGCGGTTATTACGAGGTGCACACGAGTCGTGATGCCTTATTCCCACCTTTAGCTTTTCGAAGTTTCTCCGTTGGTATGGGAATATCTGATTGACGACATTCATGAACTCATCGACCTCCCAGTCTGCGTCCTCATTATCACGTTCTTCCATAATCTGGCATTTAATGCTGGGACTTTCTATCTCGCGTTATATTTCCAGGTGCGCTCCCCCACTGTGTTAATCAAACAAATCTCACCTTTCCGTCAGGCAGTAAACGGCTCGACTCCTCTGGAAGCTGGTATCCAGATGTTGCCGTATTCCCTCGGATCCTCACTGGCTTCTATGCCAGCTGCATGGCTGATTGGATACTGGCAGAAAAGGACGGGTGATACGACTGGTCAAAAATGGGTAATGACGACTGGGCTTCTCATCGCAACAGTAGGATTTGGTAAGCCTAAGCCGACTTGAATTGCTGTCTCGAAATTTCTCTCATATCCGCTTCAGGGCTTCTCGCGTTACTTAACGAGCACTCTCCGCGCCTTTTGCAGTCGACTTTTCCGCTGATAACTGGAATTGGTATTGGGATGTTGTTCCACACACCGTACCAGGTATTTGCAAAAGCACTGGGACCCTCTGATCTGGCAACAGGAACAAGTGCGTTCTTCCTGGTGAGATTCACGGGTGCAACCATCGGTTTGGTAAGGTTTGCTGAGCACTATTTTCCATTGTAATTCATGCTTTGGGTCAAGGCTGTCTCTGGTTTGATATTCGATGGGATGTTGTCACATTACATGCCATCGGATTACCAAATTCAACGATCTTCGTCAATTAACTGGACATCGTTGAGTTTGATTGAGCCGCTGTCCCTGAGATGGGGGGTTCTAAGCGCTGTCTCAAAGGCTATCCAGGTGAGTGTTTGTGCTTCACCGACTAATCATAAAGGTGACATCACTTCCATTAGACGATCTGGATCGTATGCACACCACTTCTGTGTGTGGCTATGTTGGTGAGTATAACGGTCGAGAGGCTCTATCGGATTACTGATTGTGAATTGACTACAAAGATTTCACTTTTCGTAAAACGGTTCCCGATAGAGGGAGAGAACGACAATGTTCAGGAGAAGAAAGAGCACACAGGTGTCTAGCAGAACTCGATACAAGCATAGAATAAATAGATTGCATCTTCGTAGCATCTAACATTATTGTACATGGAACTAGAGATAGGCCTCATAGCATTTCATTTATGGACGTGTACATAGTCTGTATAGTATTATGGTTGGTGTTAACATGCTTCCAAATTCGGTGATCGCACTAGAACCATCGAGGGTAAACAGTAGAAACGCCCGCAAAAGCACCTCAACAGATTCTGCCCGTGATGCACCTGCCATCCGTGAAGTAACATTCTAGAAAGCTCACAATAGAGCACACTGTAACACCTCGTGTTTGGCACGATTCGCGTGTGTAATTCCGCGGCCAAATTGTAGACTAACCAACACGCGATAGCCGTCAAGCTTTCTGGGTGCTTCCACTGAATTGATTACCATGCAGGATCACTTACGTATGTACTCGGAATGCGACACAGCAGAACGCCTAATACCCATTAGGTAGGACAGAGCGCCCGTCAATCGATTGAATACAGGAAGAAGTTCGGTACAAGAACACGTGTCGGTGAGAATGTCGACTGCTTCCACATCGCGTTTAAGCACTTGCTAGAGCCATGACATCGGGGGCGAGAACGCCTGCCATCCGGAGAACGATACTGGGGTGACCCCGTTGAGCTGACGCCATTGGTTGATACTGTTCCGCGGAATAAATGGGACGAGGTGGTATTGAATAAGGTTTGAGGCACCGCAACATGCAGCATGTCGGAAGTGCGTAAGGAGGGCACTGAGAAGAGAAGGCGGCCCTACCATGTTCCAAGAGGCAAGGCAACGTAAAGCGACGACATCGCGGCAATGACACCTTTACCTATGTAGAGCAAAGTTATGGGAGTATTTCATTACCACAGGATGAAGTCGCCGAAGATGGAAAGCCTTCGTAGCTCTTGCTGGGTCAACAGACTGATGGCACGTCAGCTTGCAATTGGACATGCTATAAATCATTAGGATGACTTCATTTGTGAGGATGGAAGCCTCGTCTTCGCCGACCGATCGAGAAATGTATCGAGATTTACACTGATACATCCTTCAGTCTCCGGATCGCCGCTTGTCTGCAAGATCGAGTGGATGTATCTTGTCTCGCGACCACGGCATGTATGAGAGGTTGCGGGGCCGACCTGCGCAAATTCACGTTCGTTTCAAATCAAAAGGACACATGCCATGGAGACAGGTTAAGCTTATTGCCAGGCCACCGCGGACTTGGACGTAAGTCTGTGGTCTTACGAGGACCTGGACTAGGTGTTGTGTTTCAAGCTATCTATTAGCTATTGGACGTGGAAGCGAGTCCACGGGTGAACAAATAATCACTTCTTGCTGGTCACGCTGCCAATCGATGACCAGGATTGGCAAGATTGACAAGGCGCAAATTGTTGCGTGCAGTGACAGCGTGCGAGATGTGGAGGTGCACTTCGTTGACCTGTAGCTTGCTGTATAACACGCTGGTCGTTGGCCAGGCAGTTGGAGCTCCTATCACCTTGATTTGATGCCTCTGATCTATGCTTTCGGTATGTTTTGATGCCTGTCTCTTTCGCTTGTCAGCGGCGCACGGGTCCAACAATCACAAATAATGGTCGTGTGCCGAAATCTCACCCTTTTCCTGAGACCATCATTATCATGCACCACACTGCATTCCTCACGGAACCCTTGCCTGCATCAATTGGTCGCGATTCCAAGGCGCGACAGACAGCGGCCTTATTTTACAAACTCGATCATGAGGAGTGCCGAAATTTAAGTAGCACTTCCTCGGTTCTGAACAATTCTACATTCAAGGTAGAGATTGCCAATGGACTGCGTAATCTGGACGTTAACCTGGACGCAAAGTGAGTCTTTTCTCTTTCCGAAACCGGTATCTGCTCCAAAGTCGGTTTGTGGACAACATCAATGGTATAGACCCGTGTGACCGTCTGGGATCCTTCCTTTGGTCTTGCAGCATTGCTTATACCGTCGCTACCCTTGTAGGTCCTACCAATCATCGTCGTTCGCCACACAGTTTGTGTCGCTAGCGGTCGCGCTTCGCGTCCCTGCTTGGGGTATTGCTCAACACATAGACCCCACCCACCTTTCGATCCGCAAGGCATCTGGGTCTCTGACAAATGCTGTATATTTTGTCTCTTATCCACCCTCACCATCGATTCCTACGATTTTATTGCGCATCTACGGCCCTTCGTCAGGTTCGCTGATTTCACGGTCTCGCGAGCTTCATATTCTTCACGTCCTCTCTTCGCGCTATCGCATCGGACCACGTATCTACGGCACATTTTCTAATGGTCGTATCGAGGAGTATTTTAACTCTGTTACACTGGGTCCCTCAGATCTTCGAGACGAGAAGATTAGTCGCTGGATTGGTGCCAGGATGGCCGAGCTCCATTCAGTGGAAATCACTGCAGTCGAAGGACCACTGGCGGTTAGGAGTCTAGAAGGCAAGAGCTGGGAGATAGGGGTGAAGAAGAACGTGAAAACGTGGCTCCCTGCTGCTCGCCAAGTGCTTGCTCATCCAAATCTGGATGAGAGGGATCGTATCGATCTCAATCTTGGCGCCTTTGTTGATGGCTGGGTGCGCTATCTGCGCTGGCTGTCTCAAGTGGAAAAGGTGGAAGGTGCTAGCCGGCGCGTCTTTGCTCACAATGATACTCAATACGGCAACCTTCTGAGACTCACCGGGAAGCTGGCGGAAGGCATGCCGCAGCACCACCAAGTGAGTGTTTGTTCCACAACACCTACAAACTTATTGACACGTCCCTGGAGCTTGTCGTTGTCGACTTCGAGTACGCCTCGTCTAATCCCCTTGCCTTTGATATCGCCAACCACTTTCACGAGTGGACTGCCAATTATCACTCCTCTACGCCTCATCTGCTTGATCTCTCACGTTATCCAGCAGATCAGCAACGGCGTAATTTCTACCACGCCTATCTCTCGCATGTTCACACACACTCGGAAACATCCCCGACTGAAGTTGCTAGCGAAGCGCGCTTAGCAAAGTTGGAACGGGAAGTTAGTCTTTGGAGTCCTGCGTCACACGGAATGTGGGCTATCTGGGGCATCGTTCAGGCAAAGGATGACGTGGAGAGCGGTCGTACGGGAAGTCAAGCAGAGTTTGATTATATAGGATATGCAAAGTGTCGCATGCAGTTGTTCTTTCGTGAAATCGCAACACTGGGCGTGTAAGCAGGGATTGTTTATACATGTCGCAGTCTGTTACTATTTTTTTTCTATTGCAATGGCCGATGGAGCGACGAGAGAGAGAGAGAACTTCAATTGGAGTAAAGGCAGGATGTCAGAACAGCGTTGCAATGCATGAACGGACATGAAGAACGTGGATATCATAACAGGGGTAAGTCAAGAAGTGTCATGAGATGAGTGTATCAAGAGTTGAAATGGGAAGTCATCACCCACAACCAGGTAAAAAGATCAGTATGCCAGCCTGTAAGCAGTGGTTTGCAAGGGTGTGAGGGGAGAAGGGTGAAAGTAGAGTGTCCGACCTTCCGCTCGCGCGTGTACTGAATGTCCGTAGTACGTTTTCGAGAAATTACATCCAACCCTCCGTGAGTTTCCCACTTCCGACCGTCAGCTCAGAAGTCGACCAGGGAGCATCCCCATTTGTTTCAGAGGAGTGGGGGAATGTAGGTACGCCAGCCAAGGTGCTGTTACGGGTAACGTTACCCCAATTGCCAGCACTTCCTGAACGGACGTGGCTACTACGTGGCATTACATTATTGGCGGAGGCGCGTTCATTCACCATCGTGAACGATGAGGTATGATTCGAGGCCGATGGTGTTGAAGGAGAGACAAGATCGAGATCGACATCCGTTCCATTAAAGGAATGACGAGCACTAGGATTGTTCGACGAGGCCTTATTTAAACGCTGTGGGGATAAAATGTGAGTCGTATATATCTCCAACGTTCTCGTCGACTCTCACCTGGTTATAGCCGACGATGTCCAGTCGGCTTGCATTATGCCTCCCGAGGTCAGGACCAGCTGTTAGCGGAACGGGAGATTTCATCGAGGTCTGCTCAGGGTGCGAAAGCATCAAAGCATTGCTCGTGAACGTTGGGTAAGCCGACTTGTTTTGCTTGGTGACGTTGTTCAGAGCGGACGTATCCACGCGAAGAGATCCTGTAGGTGGTCGGCCATTGAAAAATCCACCATTGGGAGGTGAGATATCCACTGGCGTGGGTTCGTTCTTCCTCTGTATGCGTTGCAGTAATGAAATTGAGGATTCGTTAGGGTCACTGTTTGATCGCTCGCGGTTGGCAGGGTTTGCAGATGGCGGAGGGACTCCATCGGCACCAGGTGCGACACCCGAGACAGGAAGCTCAGTGTGTATGAAGCAACATCGCTTTCCATATGGACAGGCCCCAGAAACCCAAAATGTCTATGGAGCGCCTGAGCATGGAGGTATCAAAATCATTAATGATTCCACGTACCCTGCAAATTTCGGTCTTGTACTGCAGAAATAATTGGTTAACGATGGAAACGCTCATGACCTGGAAAGATTACCTTGGGGTGTCGAGCCACTGTGCGGAGCTCTCCCTCTCCATGAGCAAACTGGCATTTTGCGCCGTACCGGCACGATCCTTTCTCCTCCCAAGACCTGCATAGCTCCGTTTTGTATAATCCTAGCTTGCGATTGTTTGCGCTGGGCCCACCGTTCTGCGAACCTGCAGTAGAGCTACCGGTGTTTGTAATTCCGATTGTCTGGTTCGGTAAAGCCCCATACGGTCCGGTAAACTGGGCTTGTAATCGGGTTACGGCTGCAGCGACATCCGGGGGGTATCCATCGGGCGGTCCATAAAACTGATTAGCATACAACCCCATGGCTGCTGGCGCTACGGCGGGTGGGTATATACCATGAGCAGCTGGCGCAAAGGCTTGACTGCCCAAGAGAGCCAAAGTAGCATCCCTGAGCGCAGACGGGTCAGACGCAGAGTGTTGGTGGGTAGCCCGGAATACGTTGTGCTGTTGCTGTACCCGGGTTACGGCTGGATGGTGACCATCTGTATGAGGTAGAACCATATCGTAAAGCTGTTGTGCAGTACCCAGAGAGAGGTGGGGGACATGGCCCGCCGCATAACCAAGACCGGTTGGGTTGGGAAGTAAAGACTGCGGGGGAAATCCACGTTGGGGCTGGCGATAAGAGGCAGGCGGGACCCCATCGACTGGTCGACCTTGAACAAAGTGCTGAGGGGTTCCAGGAATGCCCTGTGCAGGCGGGAAAAAGGCTCGCGGACCCGCCACATAGTCAGTCTCTATTTCAGCCGCTAGAGGCCCTGGTACGGCGCGATATCCATATTGTTGCTGGCCACGGCCGAAAGCGCCCGTACTAGCCAACGAAGGATACGTCGGCTGATCGGGTGAAAAGGGTTTATCACTTGTGCCTAGGAGGTCACGATAATGGGAAGAAGACCACTGGTGAGGGGGAAGAACGTTGTCTCCCGATTGAATCGCACCCGAAGGTTCCTCGCCTGCTTGCTTGAGACGGCGCAATTCAGCCGACGACAATCCTCCACTGAATGAATGAGGGCGCTCCTTCGTTTCACCACTAGCCGCAACCTTCAGCTGGGGAGGTCCCCGCATGGTGTGGCTGGCTGAAGACAACGCGGACTCGTGAGAATCTAGGGTATCTGTGGAGGATACTCGAGAATGAGAAGGCGAAAGCTGATGATCCGAACCCTGGGGTGAGGAATCTATGCTAGCCTCAGAGGCTGTTTCCAGGGGACTAGCTTCGTTATATTGGACGACTGCTGCAGCGGCGAGCTTGGATTGAGGCGGGGTCTTCAGGGGGCCATGAACGTCATCTGCGAGCTCTGTAACTGAACCGAGTTTCAGTCTGGCGATGTTCTGCGCAAGATCCCATTCTGAGGCTGCGCCAGCATCGACTAACTGGCCAGTCCCGTTGAATCGCCAGCGGTGGCCACCATTGTTGGATGCGGTGACATGACGCTCAGAGCGATTTGATTCTGCTGGATAGCCTGGGTTTTCGGAGATGCTAGTACGAGGAGGCATGGAAGATGGTTTCTGAACTGCCAGTAAAGATGTAGGCCGGAAGCTAGAAGACAATTCTGTGGGAGAGTTTTGCGTTGCGGATAAATTCCAATTTTTCTGCAAAGGTACTGGCTAAGCAAACCTGACACGAGGCATGCACGAGTACTTGCCTCTTGTGCGATTTCGTTATTAAGCCGTTGTATTTCGCGTGGATGCGTCCAGGCAAGTGTGCCGGATGATTGCGCACGGGTAGGGAAAGATATCGATGAGGCTGATTCGCGTGCAGTGTACAAACTGTCCGTTGATGCAGTAGTACTGAGGACCACCTTTTGCATTTAAATCTGGGTGATCGACGGGGTTAGACATCGGTAGAGAGCAGAGGCGGGGAGGGACTCACCAGTAAATTAGAGTGGATGTGCGTCCAATGATGAATGCGGGATAAAAAGGTGCTTGAATTGGTATGAGACAATAATCAAGTGATGCTATGGATATAGGATACGATGCTGAGCTGCGTAATTGACAAGATAGATAGAGCCTTCGTCGACCTTTGGGCCAGCTGCGAGGTGGAAGGACGAGCAGCAAAGATCTAGGAAGAAAGCACAAGATAGGTATAAAAAAGATGACCAGGAACGAGGCGTCAAGGGGTCGTGAGCACTCTGGTCGCGTGTTGTGGATCAGGATTGAGACAGAGCCGCTGAGGTATAGAGAAGCTGATGGTGGTTGAGGGTTTGTAGTGATGGTAATGGAATGAGGTAAAGGGGAGGCCCTAGTAGAACTGTGCAGGGTTTTGATCGCAACGTGCCCTGGTCGAGGCGGCGTTTGTCAAATAATTATGAGGAGAAACCGCAGGGAGGACCGATACTCGTTGGAAGCTGGAACCAGAACACGATACAAGCACGTTCAAGTGCTCGTCGTCGTGCCAAAACCTGAGGAAAGAGGCGCAACACACTATCGTGGATGGTCGTCGTCCAGTTGGAAGAAAAGAATGGGCGAGGGCAAGGCGCACTGGTTTGGCCAGTCGTGTCGTAACGCCTGGACCGGTTACTAATAACGGCTGCAAACTTCATCAACGCGGCGCTGTCACTCCCATCATCCACAGCGACACCGCAATCCCGACCCGCAGCGACGATCCAACCCTCCACTCTTTCGCCACCACGTCCCCGAGACCCTGTACCAGACGGATGTCCCGTTTCCTCGACGACCAAGGTCACACGGCGTACGCATCATACCGTGTATGTCCCCCGAGTCCCCAATCGGGCAAGCGGGTGCATACACGAGCGATGGCCCCAGCGCGCGCTAACCCCCAATATACCTGCGACACGTGTACTCACACGCCCATCTCGAAATTCAACGGCAGCAGTTCCCCATTAGATAGATGCCTTGCTGAGACAAGTCGCTCTCGGCCCGTCTCTGTGGAGCGATGAGGTTGCGTCGCCGTCGAGCAGCCGCCCTACAGGCTGTGTGCATTCTCCGTGCCCTACGTACCCCCCGATGTTTTTACGTGGATGGATCTCTCTCCTTGCCAATCCTCAAATGCTTCCGAAAATCGCGGACTTTGAATTCACTCGCAAAAAACAAACCATCTCGATACCTGGCTTGCCCCCACCGTATCCCCTCCTCAGATGGTCCCCTCCAATCGCCGTGGGATTCACCCATACTGTAGGCGAGATTATCATTCGGGGATCAAACTAGCTGCGCCGAGTTTCAACACTGTCTATCTCTAGCACCGCCATCGGCTAGCCTCCCGAATCAATCAAACCACAAACGTTACGGACGACGCAGACCCTCGGTTTATGACACATAATTATTTCTCTACATCTTCGAATAATGTAGTTTCTCTGCGGGGCTCCTTGTTCGGTTGAACAACGGAACACTCGCACACATCGATCCCATAGGAGTCAGCTGATGAGTCATATCTGAACATGCGGCCCCCACGAGGTTTCAAATTTCAAGTCTCACGGGAGGAATAGCATGAGGATTTACCCCCTTCTCCTTCAAGTTCGGCTGTCACATACTCGAGAAGGTGACCTCAATCAATCCTTTTGAAGCCGATTGTACTGTTCGTTGGGGTCAGGTATAGAAATGAAACTCACTCTTTAATTTAGCGGGCCGGCATGAGGGAGATTGACAAGTCTGCCTTACTCGCCTATCATATCTCCACCAGCAGGAGGAACAAGGTGTCCAGTACATGTATATATCAACAGTCGTACATTAACTACATATGTGTGTCAACCAAACAAGATTGCCTCATGTTCGCTGTGCAAACACATCAAATTAAGCATCTGTGAGGTCAGAATCATAAGCATGCTCTCAGATAATCAGGGTGATGAATCATTACAATACGATGTGCCGACCAGCATGGCGGAAAGGCTTTGTAATTGATCTTCGTCAAACGACAATTGGTCCTTATGCCACGTATCCTACCCAAACGTCATGATGCGTGACCACCTAGTCAAGGGAAATGTCATACCTGATGTGTCTACGTAGAATGCGTGGAATTCAGGTGTCGATCGACGGTCAAAGGAAATTTTCGTACCTTCTTGAATTCGGAGGCACAGTGGCGTATTGTTGTTGAAATCGGAGGAGGATCAGTCGCATGTCGGGCAAGCACTGAAGACATACGATCCGTTAAAACTAAATTACAAAGCAGCATGACGACAACGATGAGAGGAGTACAGCTGACCTTCTGTAAGAGGAGGCATCCAAGATTCGACCGAGTAGGGGAAGCTTTCGATCAAGGCACAGAGCCCAAGGATGGCAGAGTGCAGCTTCCTCATTGATTCACCATAATTAGGTGCCGACCGCGAGGGCAACTTGACTGTACGAGCCAGGGAGATGAATCGATTCTAATGCGGAAGTGTTAGTTTGTTTCAGACAATTCCTTATTCATCGCGTACCTTGAGGGGTATGATGTTCTGACGCTGCGAGCAACGTACTATACCGGATAGCGTCTTCGAGGACATCTCGCGAACTTCTACATTCTCATCTGCTAGACATTCCAGGAGCACATCCATGACCTTTGTGACACCAGTGGGAGAGATCATCAACAGATTACGATAGAAAAACATCACCAGTGCTGGTAATGTATGTAGCCGGATGCGCCAGGACTGTGACAGGCCCGTGATATGTCAACTGCAGGTAATAACTGCTTCGCTTACCTTGGAAAACTGTATTGCTTCCGCCAGCTTTTCTAGAACGGCCTCTGCAAACGTGGCTGGCAAGTAAACTCCAGACATCACCTGCAGAACTGCACTGCTATATTTCTGTAATTCTGGATTGTCATTGAGCTCCGACATGTTGAGTATTTCAGGCCTGCCAACGTGAGTCTCTTGCGACAGTTCAAAATGGCAAACGTACAGCATCTTCATGACTGACGGAAATGCCAGACATGCTTCGGAGCCATGAAAAGAAACCCATAGCCACAGCAGCGCTTCGAGGAGGGTAAGTGACGTGATATCTGGTTTCTTATAACTTACTCGTGAGACCAACTTTATCAAACTGGTTACGAATCAGATGAGGTCGCTGAACCTTTGGTTAAGCACCTACTTGAGACTGAGATACTCGCGGGGGTGGGAAACGCTGATCTTTCCACTCAGCAAGCTGCCGAATAATCTGCTCGAATCGATCGTCGAATACACCTTCTCTGTAAAGTTGCTCAATATAGTCAGACAGAAGGGTAGAACATACTCACCGAATGCCAAGAGGGTCCTGAGTCTCACTACAAGATGCCAACAGTGCAGCCACCGAGGGGTACGATGGACACCATCTATTCCTTGCGATGAAATAAAGTGCAGTTGCTATGTTGTTACGAATCTGTGCAAGTTTTCCAGTCAGTTGGATGCGAAGGCTAAGCATATCAGAACACATACCTCTGCATAATTCGAGTCTGCATTGTCGAAGAACAACGAGACATATTTTTCTGAAATTGGATTAAATCGAACCCCCATGGCATCCATTAATACGACAACAGCATTTAATGATTTTGTAACTGAGATGGCGTGAGTAATGCAGCTTGAAAGTCATGATTATGTTGATATACCTGCAAATGCTGAGTCTCCCTGGAAGTCTAGGTGGAGAGACAGAATCCAATCCACCAAAGGCTTATTTCGGCGAGGATCGCGGTCTTCCAATACCGTCTTCGGATCAAGTAACTCAGCGAGGTTGTGCGGAAGCAGTGAATAACACTCACTTGAAGGAATGAGGTCCAGTAGCCCACAGTATCTGGTCGAGCTTGGGATAGGATGTGGTCAAAGCGAGGGACGAACCAACTCCACAGGGCATTAAGGCTACGTTGGGACCAGTGCTTGGATCCTACGACACTTGAGTACATGCAAATATAAGTCACACGTGACATACCGCGAAGTAAGCCAGTTAGGATTTCAGCAGCCGCAGCCTGTTGGAATTTATCTGTATTGGCGAGGAGGGGCTCTACTATATCGAGCAAGTCTTGCAGGTTGGCATCTTCAAACAACTTGGCTATGGGACATTCGTATGTTAACTGTCACTTAAACTGTTTCTATGAACGGACGGACCAATAGACTTGATAAACAGAACATTTTCTGGACGCAGGTCGGAAGCGCCAGTATTGTTGTCTGTTTCCTGGCTCCACAATGCAACCAGTTTTGAGTAGTAGTCTTTACTAGTGCACTCGCTTATGATGGCTAACAACTCGGAGGATGATGCGTCCCACACAATAGGTTGTGTAAAGTCGGGTGCAGCGTATCCTCGGATGCTTGTGGTCCATGTCAGAAATCCAGTCTCAAGTTTGTCAATAAAAGAGTCACTGGAAAACTGTCAACACAGTATCAGTATACCGTTGGTTGTGCTCACTTGGGTCCTACTACAGACTTCTGGAGGGTGCTCAGAAACTCGGTATGATCACTGATGGTATTTTCCCTAGATAACGGATTTCGCCATTGACAGAGCCAAAGTTCCTCGTCATTCTTTGCATAGGTTCTCATTTTGATGAAAAGTGATTCTCGCACGATACCCCTGGGAGCAATGATTATGTCGAAATCACGGTATGCATCAAAAAGATAAATAATCCTCACTGCTGTGCGTTGAGCCGAATCGAGGGCTGGACACTTGTCGTTTGCTCCATCAAGAACCTCACTGCATCAGGCGGTGTTGGTGCGTCTCGTCTCATGAGTCCGAGAATGAAAGTGACGGCCATTTGGACGTATCGCCACTGTGATAGAGTGGTTATCAATCAGCAATACGACAATAGGCGGGTACGAACATGAGTTGTGGGACGGACAGCAATGCCAAGCACAAATTTCATCTGGGAAACGAAAGACGGATCGGTATTGCTCGATGTCAGTCCCATTAACCTAGGCATAAACCTACCGTATGCTCATGCTCCTGGAGTTGTTTTTGAGCTCTCTTAGGGGCTCTTGCTAGAGCAGTTCTCCGCAACTCGTTGTCAATATTACCAGCATCTAGTTCCGCCTCAAGATCGAAAAGAGCGGCACTGGCTCTAGGAACATCTGCAGAATATACAGCCGTGTGGACGGCCTCTTCATTGAGGTGAATGAGGCAGTCGGAGGAATTCGTCGAGACCAACTTTTGGATCGAAGGCTTCCAACAATGTCCTGGTCAGTCGAGGTATGGTGAGTGTATTGGATCCATACTTTCTCTTCCTGTTGACATTCCAGCAAAGAAAGCAAGTATTGCCTCTGCAGCCCCTGATCTGCGGAGGTGTGAGCCTAGCGACAAGAGACACTTAACGTCATACCAGCCATTATGTACGCAGCTTTTCCAATGGAGCGACTCAGTGTGGGGCATAGTAGTGATAGATAGACCGCACTTACTTGTTCCCTTATTTCCAAGCACGTAAAGAGCGCCTTTCATGCGATCAGGGTTGTTCCCCTTGCTCAAGGAGTCGAACATTGTTGGCAAGATGTATCTCGTGGATCGCACGTAGTACTGTCCTCGTTATCAGTTTACGTGCGAGCAGGAGCGAGGCAACTTACACCGCATATGTTGTGTAGGACATTCTGCGCGAGACTGTAGGAGAGGTCAAAACGGGGCTCCAGAGGAACAATCATCCACGTACCGCCGCACCCTGGTATACGGGGATAAACAAAGTTCCGCCAGGTCGTCCTTTAGCAATCGATCATCCAACTCTGAGCGTCGGCGATACAGAGCGTGCATGTACAGGCGACTAGAATGGTAGAGTTGTGCTCGCTTGATCCAAACAATTCGTGCGTTGTCTTTTTGACGCGTAGACATACGATTCACTCTGTACGAGGTAACTTAACTACCCAGTCACGTGCGAAAGAAATAAAGAAACTGAACGCACTCTCGGGACTGGGAAAAATTCTTCTGCGTAGTTGTGAAGTCTCCTCTGCTCATCCCATAGTCGAGGAAGAACGTATCGAGGGCTCTGACCACCGCGATCACAGCGTCAATGTGGTCTTCCTCGTCTTGGTCTTGGCGCAACTTCGTTGCAGCAAGGTGTATAAGATTCCCGAACCGGGTCCGCAGTTCCACAACACGCTGGTAGCGTGGATCTTGTGGATCCGTCAGAACTATCCCTGCTTGGACATCCAATTGGTTGACGATGAGTTCCTCCACATCGACATCCGGATCGGAGCAGGAATTGACAACTTCTTTGGGAGCCTCCTTGTAGATTGTGGGCATGCCATTCCAGACTGCCTTCGAGAAAGCCAGATATCTACTCCCACAGATGTTAGTGGAGCTACAACCAACTCATCCTACGACACCCACCGACAGAAGTCGTTGCGGGCAACGCTATCCCATCTACCAGAAGAATTTACGAGGGCCTCGAGCTTGTCGAGTGTTGGGGAGGCAACGCGATCCAAGATTTGAAGTACGAAGTCAACCTCTTCTGCGTTTGGAACTAGAGTATTTCAAGTAAGTTTCTAAAGAGAGAGCTGGCGCAACGATGTCATCTACCATGCCATTCGATTTTAACATCTTTAGGTTCACAAAGATGGCCCCACTGCGTGCTGTGGGCCTTGTTAAAGTCTGAAAAAAAACATACCATGTCACCAACACGAGTAACATAAAAAAAAATCCTACCTGGAGCCATCCATTGATCACTGTTGACGAAATGATTGTTGATAGGGTAAACTGTTGTCAATGTATGCAACACTCGTGACACCAAAGCGGCAGTCCCTGAGTACCCTCTCTCGCTCTTCGTCTTCTCGAGTAAGAGTGACAGAAGCTGAATAACTGTCTCTTTATGTTTCAGTAACTATGAACATGTCGTCAGATGATCGATTTCAAGGTTTCTCCCTCATAACTTACGGCGGGGCCGCCGTACCCGAGGCATCCTCTGAGGATGGACATATCTAACGTGAGGAGTTGGGCAATTTAGTACACAACCATGAGGATCATAAGTTGATGCTCACTCCAGTGAAGGGTTGTGTCAGAGGGCACACTCTCATGCGTCGAGGTTGTTCGAATGCTCGACGCTCCGTGTTTCAGCTCCTCTTGAATCTGCAAGATACAGAAGGGTAAAAACTTGTCAATTGTTTGTTGAGGCTTCGCGCGCGCGAGACATGCAACGAGGTGCCCAAATGCCCTCACGGCGTTTGACTTTGCGTTCGCCGTGGCGTAATCGTAAACTAAATTGAGAACGAGGTCGAAGAGCTGATCGGATAGACGGAGACAGACGACATCGGCCATGCTCTTTATAGACTTCAGAACTACCTCCTCAGTCTTACCTCCTGTCGTCTTCTTTCGGCCTCCTTCTTCTGGGAGATTCTCGTACAGGGCGAGAATGCGCCGGAAGAGAGACGCCACCCAATCTGCAACATTGAGTCTTCAGTGACCTTGATTAAAGACGAATCAAGTACCTGCAAAGCCTGACGTGCTTTCGCGAACAAGAGCGCGCTCTTCTTCCCTGCTCAGAGGAACGAATGGGCTGGTCTCGACCCCCTCAGGGAGTTGGCTTTCGTCGTTGTCGAGTTCCATGAGGTCTTCGCTAGGTGCGTCGCCAGATAACGCGAACCCGGATTGGTGCATAGATATGTCGCCAAGTTTAACATGCTGAATCGCACTAACAATGAATGAGGTCGCGCATATAGTCTTATTCGGGTCATTCTGTACCCAAGAACGTCAAAGATAAACCGAGAGACAGGAAGAATGTGACAGACCAAATCAATGCCCGGGATGCACAACTCAAGGAGAGGCAGAAGGTGTTTTTGACCCGGGCGCCACATCCTTTCGGAGACCAAGGGGAGAGATATACCAGAAAGTATCTTGAGAACTGCCGTAGTCCGGTGTGTCTCGTTGATGACTTCTAACCCTCCGTAGGCGCGTTCAAGTAGCTCTGGCATGACTAATGTGGGCTCGAGTTGTGCCATCACGCGCAGAGCTGCTTGGGTCATAGCGAGAGACAGCGAATCCTTCGAGAACATTGCAAGTAAGGCAGGTGTCAGGAGGCTAGTGACGAACACTCGACGAATCGCGGTCGTGAGACGACGGGTCTTGAGATTATCCATCAATGCGACAGCACTGCGAATTACCTCATGGAACACTTACCACCGGAGTGCGGCAGGAATGCAGTTGTTCCTCAAACCAACGATCAGCAAACTCGGCCGTCAAGCGTTGAAGGAAGCTCGTAAGCTACAAACAAAATCAGGAAAGATCGTGTGAAG
>JBBPND010000117.1:0-24937 GCA_038090655.1 Gastroboletus turbinatus
TGATGAACCTGAATGAAGGTTATGAAGTGTATTAATAAGTGAGGTAACAGGTCAAGCGAATAATAGAAAAGGTTTGTACTTCCGATACTTCCGGTGTTTCCGAGTCGGAATAGCGCGGGAATATTCCGGAAGTAGTTCCGGTGCTTCCGGGTTCGGAAGTGCGCGGGAAAGTTCCGGAAGAAGTTCCGGAATGGTGATGCTGGTCCCAAACTCGGAACCAGCGGAACTTGCGTGGTTTATGGTTGGATATTGTCACCTTGTTCGTTATTCGTTGTAGCTCGGTTTTCAACTTGGAGAGGTCCTTCGTCCACCAGCGTTTGGAGTGCGGGCTTGGTCGTGAGTATGGTACACATGCCTCGATGGTGGATTGTATAGCTTGCATCAGGTTGGATGCCGTGCGTTGGAATTCTCTTTTGGCGATTATGGGTTGTGGCGGTGGTAGTTCGGCTAGTTCTGTTTGGAGGCGTTTTTTGAATGCGTCCCAGTCTACATCTCTGTAGTTTCTGTTCAGGTTGGCGTCCAGTTGGGGCATCTCCAGCTCGATGATTGAGGTGATAGGGACGTGGTCTGTGTTGGGTCCGCGACATTCCGGGATGGTTTGGCATTGGACGAAGTATTCTGTTGTGTGGTCCGTGCAGAAGACGTTGTCCACCCTCATCCAGTTCTTAGAATTTGAGGCCTGGAGGGTGGGAGTGTTCTTTGGCAGTGGCATAAACATGGTGTGATCTGCGATGAGGTTGATCAGTTGCGTTGCTTTTCTAATATGAGACGGGGAGAGTAGGTGGTTGTTACGCTCGTCCTCCCAGAGGGGATGGTGTCTGTTGAAGTCACCTAGCCAAATCAGGTGGTCGCTTGCATTTTGAAAGATTTGGTCGGAGTGAGATTCTAAAAAATCGTGTAGTTCTCGTTCGGTTTCATGATGGATGACGTCATTGTAGATGTTAATTAGAGTATAGTTACCGAAGGGGCCAGTAAATTGGATGACTACTACGTCGTGGGATGGGAATGGAATTTGGCGCCAATTGTTCGTGCTGATGGATTTGGATATGAGCGTGACTGATCTATAACGGGTTGATTTGTCAGTGAATTGTGTGGAAGGGTAGATTGGATAAAAGGTGTGGGGGCAGAATGTGTTGCCTATACGGCTGAAACTGGGTTCTTGGAGTGCGTAGACGTTCCAGTCACCAATATCTCGTCCGTTGAGTAGACTTTGTTGAGCGACGAGGGATGTGTTTAGGTTTTGTTGCCATATTTTCAGGATCGTGGGTGGGGGGTGGTCGTTACTATTCATTGGAAAGGTCCATGTCGGAGGGGAAGACGAGGGGTTCTGAGCTTGATGACATGAAAGAGTGGAAGGAGGTGTTGTCGGGTGAGGGATGGTGTTGGGTGGAGGAGAGAGGACGGGCTGGGTCGTGTGTGGGCGATGTATGTGTGCATTGGGGTATGGCATTTCTTTCCCGGCGTTGGTCTTTGCGTCCTCTTTGGGTGGGGGGTTTGGACAAGGCTATCTGGTCGAATTCTAGTTGGGTTTGGCGGAATTGGTTCCGAACGGGGTGGATGGTCAGTGGTCGTATGGGTTTGGTGGTATTGCGTCGTCCTTTGGGTGGGAGCATGACTAGGGTCCATGCTTCGTTCGTTGGGAAGTACGGCATTAGGTTTTCTGGGTGGAAGGAGTCCATACGGTCGCAGCGCTTAATGAATTCTGGACAGTTGCGACTATAGCTGGGGTGGCTGGGTGATTTGCAGCTGACACAGTAGGTTTTGTTGCGTTGGTGGCAGTTGGCGGTGGTATGCTCCCCTCCGCATTGTCCGCACGTGTCGGAGTGGGCAGAACAGTTATGGGCTATATGGCCCCAACATTGGCATTTGATGCAGTGGATTGGTTCGCGTTTGTCTTTCCATGGGAAGAGTTTCTGGCCATCGACGTAGAGGCTGTTCTTGACCAGAAAGTTGGCGGCTGTGGAGTCATTGAAGGAGAAGATGGCGTGGGCAAGGCGCTGGTTCAGGGCGCGGCGGTAGATGGGTTTAATCCATCGGGCCGTGATCAGCGACTCATTTTGCAGGCCGTTTTGCTCCTCTATTTTCCAGAGGAAGTTGTCCTCTGATATGTGTGAGTTGGTGGAGAGGGAGGGGACGACGATGGAGTAGAGTTTGGTTTGAACCTGTCCTTTGATACCGAGTTTTTTGATCAGTTGGGAGCTAATTCTTTCGCTGCTCAACCATTCTGCTTCGGGGGTGGCGGAGGTTTCTATAAGGAGTGCGCCGTAGTTGAGTAGGATGATGGCTTTGATGTTGATCTCCAGATCTGTATCGTTACGAATAAATTCGATGGCTTCGTTTATCTTCGCTAGAATGGCCATGTTGGTATCGGCTATTGTGTGTTGGGATTGACTGGGGAGAGGATTGATTAGGACTTGGCGTTTGCAAGCTTTGGAGTGTGCAATGGCAGTCTGGAGCTTTTGAGTCTCGGGGCTAAGGTTTTGGACTGCGGCTGCGTAGCTTGAGTGGTGCGTGTGTTGAGCATGCTGGGGTGAGGCGTCTAGCTTGTCTTTAAGGTCTTTGAGGGATCGTTGAGTGTTGTTGACAGCCGTGGTGAGGTGATCGATAGCATCGGTGGCTGGGAGATCTCGGGAGTTAGCGGATTCGGTTAGCTTTATGATATTTTCTGTCGTGACGTGCAGTTCTCCGATTCTGGGAGCTACTGCAGTAATGATTTTGTTGGATACGGTTTCTGCTATTTCGTCTGCTGCTGCTTCCTCTAGGAGGTATGCTATTGCTCTAATGGGTTCGATTAGCTTTTTCGTCGCGGATGGGAGTTGAGTAATATGAAACAAAGCTAGTGAGAGTTGGGTCAGAGTGACAGGTTCTCCTATTGGTATTAGAAGTTCCAGATATTTCAGGCCGTTTTTAGAGTTTTTCACTTCGGAGGGTGATGTTGGGTCATTGTATTCGTCTCGTGTGAGTTTGAGTGCTCCTTGGGATCGGGTGTGGGGTGCCGGGGTTTGGGTCCTTTGGGGTTGGCTTCCCATGGGTGTGAGGGATGGCCTACTCCTCCCAGCAGCCATGAGAGGGGTTTGAGGGGTTTTGGGGGGTTGTAGGGTTGCTGGGATCTTGGGTCTTGATATTTGCTGCCTTCTTGATACCGAATTTTCGGGGTCCCGGTGGGGGTGCCACGTGAGTCAGGAACAAGAAGCTGATATCAAGCTTCTGGATTGGCCTGCTCAATCTCCAGACCTTAACCCCATTGAACACACTTGGGGTCATCTCAAAAAACATCTTTCAGGATATGAGAGGGCTCCCACAGGGGTTCATCAATTATGGGATAGAGTGGTGGTAGAGTGGGGGAAGATTTCTGTGGAGGAGTGTCAGAAATGGATAGAAAGCATGCCTAGAAGGATTCAAGCAGTTATTAAGGCCAAGGGAGGTCATACCAAGTACTAAATATCCTTTCTTGTACAAAGTCAAACAACTGTCCCAATGAGTTGTCATCTTGATATGGCTGCCATTTCATCAAATCCTAACCGAATCCTTTGATCCTTGCACCTGTAGAAAGCCAGGAGTAAATGCTTCATTTCATACACTCATATGTTAGGGCCCAGGTTAGATGCGGTTAGGGGTTATCGACTTTAGTGAAAAACATGCAAACATTGGGACAGTTGTTTGAGCCACTGTACCTTTATGTAATTGAGTGTCAGACAGCACAGCATTCCATGTGTATTTTCCTACCATCACCATAAAATCCACTTCTACCTCTTAAAGAAACAATATCACCTTTTTCTGCTTTCTTGATCTTTTCTCTAGGGAAATTGCTTTCCAAATTAGCCTAGGGAAGTCTACAGTATGCCAGGTTCTTCAGGAACTCCAGCCAGAGAAGACTAGACTCCATGGTGGCTGTTCTTCAAAGCTTACCCCTACCAACATAAGGGCTATTGTTCAGCAAATTATTACTGGCAAGGCCAGGAATGCTGTTCATACCACTCAATACATCAATTCCATCATTGATGCTCCTGTCTGCCCTCAAACTGTGAGAAATACCCTCAAGGAAGTTTCATTAACGGCTGCGGTAAAGAAAAAGAAGCCCCTATTTTCTAGTGGTCACAGGAAGAGGGTTAGCATTTGCTCTCATGTATCAGAATTGGACTATGGAGGACTGGAGATGACTCATATGGTCAGATGAGACCACAGTCAATAGGATTGGGTCAAATGGGCAAGAGTATGTGTGGAAAAAGAAGGAAGAAAGGCTGATTTCTAGAGAGGTCAAGTTACAGTCAAGTTTGAAGGAGGTTTACTGATGGTATGGGGCTGCATAGGATAGAATGGAGTGGGGGTTTGTGGGGAGGTGGAGGGGAGAATGGATGCTGAATAGTATGTGGCAATTTTAGAGCAGGAGTTGCTGCAAAGCATGATCTGGGATCCCAGAAAATAACATTATCTTCTAACAAGGTAATAACACCAAGCACACCTCTAGAAGAGCCCAAAAGTGGTTTGAAGAGCAGGGAACCAAGCTTCTGGACTGGTTTGCACAGCCTCCAGACTTAACCCCTTTGAACATACTTGGAATCACCTCAAGAAATGCCTCTCAGCTTATGAGAAGGCTCCTTTATGAGTTCATCAACTGTAAGAAAGGGTAGTGACCTTCCTGTCCTGCAGCATGTCTTTCAAGCCAAACCAGCCTTTGTGGATGCAAAGAACAGCATCCATGCCTTTGAGTAGAAGCTTACAGCACAGCTAGGGCTAAACTGGAGGAAAGAATATTGGCATGGATTTCTAAAATCTATACCCTCTACTCCCAAGTTCAAGAAGTGTGAAATCTCCTACTCTCCCAAGGATCACTAAGGGTTCAAGTTGCAACAAATCAAATTATTATGGAAAAACTATCTGTCTGAGGGAAACCAGGCTAATATCTGTAAGGATTGTCATTCCATTTGTGATATTAATCTTGGTAAACATCATGATCCAGGATTTACAAACAGATAGACTTGTTACCATGATGGTCTGTCATTTCTACCCAGATTAAGATGTACTCCAATGGAAAGATAGGAAAGTGCAGGATATTGCTGCATATAAGCACACTGTCAGGCTAAATAAATTACCATTGCAGCCACTGATAATGCCCTTGAAAACCCCAACAAAACAAATTTCATCATATGTTTGTTAGACTAGACAAGGATCTGTACCCCAGCGCTGGGGGTAATCTGGTAGTATGGGGTGCTGGGAGTAGGGTCCATTCACTCACTCCATCAAAGTATCCATCGATGAGAGGGAGGGTGGTGAAGTGGTTGCTGGAGCAGGTATGTACTTTGTTGGGATCAAAGCAAGGCATCCAGGCTAGATTGTAGGGGCTACACCATCCAATAAGGCTTGCATAGTCTGATGGATTACAGTGAGGGAAGGGATAGTCCGAGTCAGTAGATGACCTGATGCTGTCTTCATTGTCAGTGCCAAATAAATCTTCAACATCCTCTGTGTCTGAATCAGTGTTGTAAATAGAGGTAGGGAGGAATGGGGGACAATTTGAGGTTGCATGACTTTGTGTTACAGTTTTACTGTTGTCAGACCCCTTTTCTCTTCTTCCTTCATCTTATGGGGCTCCTGACACCTTCAGAGTGCTTGCCACAAGGGAGGCAAACACTATGTCAATCTATATTGACAATCTTCTATTTGAGTTATGACTTCTTTCATTTTCTTTCTTTCTTTCCGACAACTTTCCCACAGTCAGCGCGACTTTCCCACGCCGAACTGTTTGTCGACTGTTCGCTTTTTTCTAAACTCGTTCCGATTGGCTTCAATCTTTCACTCTAATGGACAGCTTACATCTCCTGATGACATTTATGTCATTTCCATTCCCCTTTACCCAGTATGACTCACTATGACTTGAGATTACCCTAGAACCTAGGGGTTACCCTAGGACCCAATGGTCTGTGCCCATAGTAGTCCAGTATAAATACCAGCCGACATGTATCATAGCTCCTTAGCTAGTTCTACGCAATCTCAGCATAGTTTCTAGTTTCCATGAGTCCCTTGAGCTCCCTGTGTGCGCACAAGGGATAGTTGGATAGTGAGACCCCTGAGTGTCTGTAGGCTACACATGAAGCCTACACTTGACTAGTTACTACACAACTAGCATAACACTTTGTGCTTGCTGTCCTCCTGTCAAGTTCCTTGGGTGCAAACATAGATAAATTCACGCCAGGATAAAAAAGTAAGGGGGGGCATGTAGGGACTTTCCTGTATTGTTTTTCGTCCTCTAGTTCCTTATTGCTGTCTTCTTCAGCTTGGATTTGCATGAGTTGTTGCCAAAAGCTGCATAATTCAGCTAAGAAGTTGAGGCTGGGAAGTTGATTCCCTCCATGCATGAAGCAGGATTGGAGAGGAGGAAAAAGGTAAGAGTTGGTGAAGTGTTGGTACTGGTCAAGGTGTAGAGTATAGTGGAGAATGAAAGGGTCTGTTGGGTTTCCAAGCTGGTTGAACATGGCATAAGGTACAGGTGAAGTAATCTTGCATACGTCCTTGGGTAAATGTACTGTGGGGAAGGATACTTCTGGGGTTTTGGCTTGGTTGAGCCCAAGCTCGGGTAGCTTGGTAGGAATTATGTAGGTAATTTGGTAATGAGAACTAGCATTTTTGATTACACATAGAAAAGTAGTAAACTGTATGGAGTTGAAAATAAGTTGCTCAGCTAAGTGGTTACCAATCAGCCTGTGGATACATGAACCAATTGGTTCTAAATGGCTGTTGTCAAGATGCTCTAGGGGTTTCCCATAGTCGACTAAGTTAGATTCAAGTTGAAAAACCTAAAAGTATGTATTCTGTGAAGTAGGATACATGTATTCCGGGGTATTTTCATATCTGATTCCACTTGCTTAAATCCTGTGTCACTATCTAAGTTTTGTGGTGTTGACAGCTGTCATTGGTTGGCATTCCATCTCCACTGGTGGCAGTGTTTGTGGCTTGACAGCATCAATCCAAGGTATGTCATATGATTTCCATTTTGGATTGTGCTGTTACCCATAGCATGTGATTCCTGCTTATCAGGATTAGGCAATAGTAAGATTTCCATAGTAGTATTACCATTTACTTTACTGAATTGTAAGTAGATTCCTTCAGGTTGCTTGTCAATAGATACCAAATTTTGTCTTTGCCATGGTCATCCAAGTAGGATATCTAAGAGACAGGTAGTAGTTACCCAAAAGTTTCCTATAGTTATCAATCCCCCAATCTTGAGATCCAAATCAGGTATAATTCCTTCAAGCAAGCTACTGCCACCGTTAGCATCATGTAATGACATTGTTCTGCCAATATCCATTGGCACTTTTAGATTATTTATTTTCCCAGACTCAGCACTGGATTAGATTAATCTCACATCCGGAATCTACAACTGCAGTGTAGGTATTACTACCAATTCATACTGGTATGTGTAGTAGCGATCTGTGTGTTTGACAAGTTATATAATGTGATGTGGTATTAGCCAACATCACATTCTTGACATGAATTTGTTTAGCTAAGGTGGTACTTAATTCCTGCAATGTTCCTGGCTGTAAGGTTCATAGGGGTGTTTAGCAATTTATTTAGGACATCATATGAGTTCATCCAAGTGGATAATTTGGTCCAGCGGAAATTACTTCTAGAAGGTTCCTGTGGCTTTTCATTAACCAGTTGGGATATTGAACTTAAGTTTGTCCTTGGCTATATTAGACCTTTTACTTTCTCTCTTCTTTTTTTGTCCCATCATCCATCTCAATATTGTGACATGGAGTTTCCCTCGTCTGTACTCCTAACGATGTTCTTTTCGGGAGATCATGGAGGCCAGGTACTTTTCAGTAAGTCTTTCCTAGCAGCTGCTATAAGTTGAAAAATATAGTATTGATGTTGGCCAAGCTGGTTATTTGCTGCAGCCAAATTTTCCCCTCCAATGGGAATTTTGCATTTAACTGTTGCACATAAATTAGCAAAATATATATTGGAGGATATCTAATGATACTGATTAGTTTTCCACTTCAAGAAACCTCTCCAGATGGGCTATTAGCTCCTTCACCTGTAATGCTTCCTGGGTGTCCTCCATCCAAATCACTTTTTACTTTTGCCTGGAATATGAAAATTTAACTATTTTAGAGCATTAACTAAATGCTCGCCTAACTAGAGGGATTCCCACTTGCCCAGCATATTTTTTAAGTTTCAAATGTTGAATTCAACTAATTTCATAATAATTTGTCATCCACTTGGAAAAAATGTAATGCTTCTATCAATATGGTCATTTCAAAAGTTACATTAGCTGATTATGTATTAAATTATGATGGCAGAATTTCTATATTTGTTCACATGCTTTTTCAAAAATATTTATGTTAAAAGTCAAATTTAATTAATTGTATAGTCATTTGTCATCCATATAAGATCCTTGTGTTTTTCCCATACTTCTCTATGATATAAGTAAAATATAAAAGTCAATATATGCATTAATACTCAGCCTATTAGTTACATATATTCAAAAAGATCAAATGAATTAAATCAACTCTGCATCGCTCCCTCCAGGGCCATCAACTTTACCATCTCTCCTCAGCAGTATCACCACCTTGACCCTCACCTTGACCTACCTCAGCAGCAGCAACAAGCACCAATTCCCATGCCAATAATATTCCTGGCCAGCAGCAACTCAACACAATCAACACCACCCCTCCTAAGATCCTTGCCACACTTCCACAGAGCTTCCATGGTGGTTGAAGAGGGGGGAACTTGGCACTTCAGCTAGATACAACGGTAAGGAAGCTTGGATTGCCTATCCAAGGATCCCCAGTCAACACCAAATGTAGCCTTGATCTGCTTAATCACATTATGGATGGTGGATAGTTCCTCTGCAGCAGGGAGTGGGTTTGGGCCCTCTAAGGAATCTGTAATAAGGGAAAGGGGCACATTGGTGCCAAAAGAGGATGGCCCCGGTATCCTCTGAGACCGTATTCTGTGTGCAATACTAGGGTTCAAGTTCTCAAGAGGAATGACCATTGGATCAGTTATACAGATCTAAAGGCCTTATAAATAGCACAACACTCCTTGAATAAAATGACTCACCATCTCACCATCATGAGGCTTCTCAACTTTATTTCCAAGGATTTCCTTCCAATGGAAACAATCTTCTGGTGAAAAGGTGACAATTAGCCTCCATGAAATACCAATTCTCCATCTTCAAATGGGCTTGGCTGGTCTCTTCTTTGATAAGTTCTTGTTAAGAATGTCCTAAAGAATTCATGGTATTGGACAAACCAAACCTAGCCTGGATTGTCTTGCAGGAACAAAACAACTATAATCGGAAAATATATATTTCGGCTACCATCATTGACAAGTTCATCCCACTAGTATATGTTGCCGACCCCCCAAGTTGGTCACCCACTATGCCAGGTTTGCCTGTGCCTGTGCCTGTGACTTGCTAATAATGCCACATTCAATTAATCACTCAGATACAGTAGCAGAAAAAAAAATTGAATTTATATCCACGTATCTTATACAGCTCATGCCAAGCTGTCAGGCAAAGTTTGGCAATACTGGTTGACCAGTCATTCCTAATAAAGAAATCATGCTGTAAGACTTACTTTGGAATTGCTTACAAGACTGCATCAGCCAATGAGAGTGCTTGCTTGGCTGTTCATTTCAGTTGTTTAATAGATTGGTGGTTGAAATACATATGGATACTATTTAAAATGTCACCTTGTCCAACAGATTCCACTTGCTGTCACACAATTTGGCACTGCTCCTTGCCCACATCCATCAATGCACCTGGTTTCACCATTTCAGTAATCACATCTGACATCATATTGGCTGCAATCATAGGCTGCACCATCATCAGCTCCATATCCATACCTGGTTTCACTACCACAGTTATCACATCTGGCTGCCATTGTGGCCCTGTAATTGTGTGAAAAGACCTTCAGTCAACAACTTTGTGGGCTGCAGGCATGGATAAAGCAAATGGTCACATGCACAGGTTTGAGTTCCTATGCAGGCATGGGGCAATATGGGTGTAATGGCACTGATCTAGGGGACATGGGACCATATTTCCAAATGACAGGGGTGTTTCCCTTTCAACATGTCATAATCCAATTTTTGTAAGCAGTTAGAGACAATGATATTCTTTCCCAAACAGATCCATGTAGTCTAGATTCTGGTTGGCTCAAATGTTCTTGTTCAAGTCAACAACATATTTAAGCTGCTGCCAAATACTGAACAATCCACAATGTCCATGGATTGTTTCCAATGTCTATGTGCTTAGATATCCAAAAAGATCAAATGTATACAATGCGAAACTCCCAATGGATCAAAGCTGTCCCAAGTCTCCAGCAACAATCATGTTTACCCCACCAAAAGGCTTATCTTTCATGTCATGATTATGTCCTTTTCCTATACAGATCCATTTAGAAATCCAGCGGAGAAGCTTGGCCAATACCATAGAGACTTTGTCAAGTATTAAAAAATGCACTTTTCTCCAGATTGATTGGCTTGTTTCACCACCTGGCAAAATGTGAGTGCATGAATACTATAGCCATTGATTAGTACTGCCACACTCCCAGTTGGAGCATTCAATAGCAAATTCTCCTGGCATCTACATTATCTTCAAGTCTCCAGCTATTGAGTATCAAGTAATCTATTCTTGGATTTACTTATTTCTAATACAATATTCACATTATCAATTTACTCATATAAGAATTAAATATACAAAACTTATGATTAAATAAAATTAGCTATGTTTACTTGAATTTTGCACATTTGGATTTTATTTTGATGGCATAGTGAAATTTGTTATTAGTTTTGTAAATTTGAATTTTGGTGTTGATGGAATATTTAGCTGACATATGGCCTAGTACTGAATATGACTGCACCATCTTAGAACAGAGAGTAAAAGCCATGGATTTTGGTGTATGTTGAAAGATAGGCTAACACAAAGTCCAGAGTGGTTGTATATACAGTATGTGTACACATCTCCACTTTGCATATAGAGATGCAATGTACAAACTCTCTTCAAGGTTGGTTGAAAAAAGCAAGATAAGCCTTAGTGTAAAGAGTATTTGCAAGATGACTGGAGGGTGTCCATTTCTCAGTAGTGTATTCAGCAAGTGCTACAGGGCTTATCCATGTGACTGGATAATGTAGCTTGCTTTCAATGAGGATGATATCTGGGTGGTGATGATAAGCACCAGCACTATTGGCAGTGCCAGGCAAATGGCAATGGCAATTGCTGTATGAGTCCAACCAATAACGATGTGGAAGTGAATTCCTCTTATCTGTCTCTGTAGCTTGATGGTTGGTGCCATAGCAGTGGCAATGGCATTAAAAAAATGCTGCTACCAGAGTTTCTCCCCACCCACCATTTGAATTGGTGCCAGTCGCAGTCTCAGTAGCTTGCTCAAGAACAATGTTTCCTAGGAAAGACATAGGCCAATTCCATCTCTCTGTGTTACGGTCATAGAGAGGAATCCTATGTGTAGAGCAGTTTGCGAGAATAGTTGGGTCATATTTTTGGATGGTTTTTCAGGGAACCAGCAATGACTCAGGGGTGGGATATTAGCAGAAAACTCATTGAAAACAATGTTGAGTGAAACAACCAATAAGAGTCTGAGGTCAGACTTCAGATTATCACAAAATATAAACCAATGAAGGGAATTTGATGGGTTAAGTCTGACTCTTTAGAGGAGAAAACCAAGAGAACTAGACTGGAGATGCCAATAGAGCTCTTGGGATTTATATACTATTCTACTGTGTGTACATGTTTGTATTGGAGCTACTGATGTAGGGTATCGGGCATAACATGAGGTAGTGGAGATTAAGAACATGTGGTGATGGAATGGAAGAAGCAGAAATGAAAAGAAGATGTGAACAGCACAGTTGATATAGATATATACAATGGGTCCATTCCATGATGAAGTGTGTATCCCATGACTGATGGACTAGCCTGCACATTTGAAGGAAAAAAGGAGAAGTCATGTGATCTGGTCATGTGACTGAGAAAAGACCATTAAAGAGTCATGCATAATGATTTGATGATAATATTGAGGACATAGCTTAAATTTCTAGCCTGCAGTGAGTCAGAAAATGGACCTGATTTATAGACAATTGCATAGCTGAGCTCTTGAACAGTGATTTTGTCCATTGTGGTGACCAAACAGCCACTCCTGGACACTGGATAGGAACTGAGTTTGTATACAGCATCTACTGTGCAGAATTTATGGATGGAGGGCAGTGTCATGGAGGTCCAGTCTAAGTGAGATGTCAGTCAAATGGATACAACTCCATGATGTTCTCATGTTAATATAATAAACAAACAATATATGTACTTGTTTCATCCCATACATTGTTTCATCCCATACATTCTAGGGGCACAATTTCAATTGGTTGGTGGAGTCTGAAGCTTGAAACTTGAAGTTGGAGGCAATATTTTGCTACAGTTCTGTCATTTAGGTGGTGCCACTGTCCACATATGATCTATAGATTATTCATGGGGGGAACATACCTGAATATCAATGGTGGATGTAAATGATAATGATGTTTTTTTTTTTAATTCTATTCCATTTTACAAGATATACAATTCTAGGATGATGATGACTGCTGTTAATTTCTTGACCACCCTGCTATATAATACCCAGCTCAATTTTCTGTCTGATTTGTGAAAAAGGATATATCCACCACCAAAGTCCATGGAGCCATGAGAATGATCCAGTCAAGTTCACCACACTATCTGTTGCCATAGCATAAGTTGATCTAAGCATTTGGCTCTAGGACAGCTCAGTGAGCAGTCAATTTAAGTGTCAACACTGGCATGCACAGGCCTCTAATCAATCCTTTATTATCATTCCCCACATATCACAATATCATGTCTGAGTTCTCATTCAATCCCAAAAATCAACAATGGACCAATCCAAGCATTGGCACCATCATTGACCCACCAATTAACTTTTCGTCATTTTCCCTTGCTAATACTGAAACTCAGTGAAGAGCTAATTCAAGCATCAGTGCTGTTATCAACCCATCATTCAATCTCAAACTCCAACAGTGTGCCCAATCTATGAGTAAGTGTCTCTTAGATCCACGTTACAATAAGCTAGAATTGATTGATCAGGTACAGTATGTGAACATTACCACTGTCAGCTATGAGCAGTAACATTTCATGATAACAACACACCCACTGGGGAAGAATGACCATTGCAACATTATCAAAGGAATCCACTAACAAAGTGATTAATCCTATGCACCTGTGACAAGGTGCTGGAGGCAATGGTGAATACAGAAGTGATCATGACAGATGACACATGTAGAGTGCTGATTGAAAGCACAATGTCCATTGCCATGACTTTGGTATCGGGTATTGCAAATGTTCATCGCCTCCAATCTCTCCACACAAAGAGACAACTTGTACTATCAACAGTGTTCTTCACCAGTGGAAGGACTATGTGGATCACCATGTCCACTCCACATTTGGGCTTTGACAGAGATTCACTGATGCGCACTCTACCTTGTCCACGCTGGAGGAAAAACAGTCACTTAGTACTGAAAGGGTTAACAACCTTCTCCAGGATTTTCAGTATCTACGAGGACCACCTACCTATTATCTCTTCAGTGCAAATTACTTCCAGGATCTCATCATCAATCATCTTTACATTTGCACACTGACATTATAGAAATTCATTAACTGTACTGTCCCTCATGCCACCCTCAATATTTTTTTTGTGTCAGGGGCAGCAGCAATTTCTGCATCAATCTGCAACTACCAGGAGAGGTGGCGCTAGTGGCATGATGTTAGTCCTGCAATGTGGTGGGCGGCTACCACAAAGTGAGGGAACAGATCCAGCAGCTTCAAGAAAAGCAAGTAGAGGTGTTCACTGAATGTGTGGTCAAATATCTTGTATTTGAGAACCTTCATGATGCCTTCATGGTAGTAGCCAAAGTGTGGTCCATAGACTGTGCCTTCAAACATCAAGGTGGCACCATGATTGGATTGTCAGCCAGTGGACTTCTGGTGTAGTGCACAAAGAAGCTAGGAGATCATTAGGACAGAAAAAGTAAAGAAAGAAAACCTTACTGCTGTTGCCAAAAGGGCAAGCATTGGTGTTGGGGTGGTCCAGTAAGTGGTCTTGAACTGGGCTACAGGTGATACAGATTGTGTGTACCAAAACCTCAAGTGAAATATTTCAAAACTGCAGTTTGCAAAGAAACAGGATGCATTGCCATGTGGCACAGATTTAGTATATCTCTGATGCATATGATAGCCACTTACCTTGGAATCATGTTCATAAAGAACTCAGTTTAATGTGTTTTTTTCTCCAAGCATTCAACATGTCTGAGTTAGTGTTCATCTGTGGATCTGTGCAGATCAGGTAGTCTTGGGCACACAGTTCTGCAAACTGGATGGCTTTCATCCATACTGCTGTGAGCCCTTTTCTGATCTGTGAAACATTATTAGCTGAAAAGAAAAAGAATATATGTATTTAGAGGTTGGCGAACAAGATACTCTATGTGCTTATTGAGCTCAATACCTGTAAATTACATGTCAAACAAGAGAACTAGACTGGAGAACCAGCTAGGACTCAAGGGTTTATATATCATACATACTACTGTATATACATGTTTGTATCAGATCTACCAATGTAGGGCATAGGGTGTAACATGAGGTAGTGGAGATTAAGAACATGTGGTGATGAAAATGGAAGAGAAGCATAACAGGATGCAACAGCATGATGTGGCAGAATGGAAGAACAGAAATTAAAAGAAGACATGCACAGCACAGAGATGAACATGGGAATGAATATAACCTTATATAGATAAATGGGTCCATTGCACAAGTGCAGTGTGTATTCCATGACTGACAGACTAGTCTGCATGTTTGAAGAAAAAGAGATGCCATGTGATCTAGTCACATGACTTGAAAAGAAATGAAATGACTAAGTCCATTAAAAGTTAAAAGGTCATGCATAATGATCTGACCATAACAGATTGTCCTTGTCTGATGCAGGTGCAGAGGCCCATCATCAGTTGGATGTGCATGCATTCCTGCATGCCAGGTGTACAGACATTGGCACAAGCAGAGTACAAAGATCACTGCTGGCCGTGATTGATCTTATGGAAACTTGGAGATGGACTCAGAGATTGAGATCATTGGCTAGCTTAGTCTGCATTGAATCATGTCCATTTGTATGTACTGTACTATATATAAGATCTGACAGTGTCTGGTTGAAATAAGTCCACAAAATTGTCCCTGAGTTGAACCTTAGGTGAATTGTAAAATGAAGCTATGGTTGGGTTGTCTCCATGCACTATGACATCCATCTTCACCCATGGGACAGGCCTGGAAGTCAGTGAAAAAAACCCCACAACCCTTTGATTCACCATAGAAGCATCAGAAACCAACACTGCCAGTATCACCATCAAAGTCTCTCAGGGTCATTGAATAGCTGCAGGAGGTCAGGAAGGTAACACATCTCAAAGCTGCAAATACAAGAAGGAATTATGCAGGCCATGTAAAGTGTGGGCATGCATAGCTCACTCAGTTTTTCGGGAATGAGAGCTCCTCTGAGTCGAAGGAGTTGTCATGGTTGACCCCTGACCATGTCATTGGCAAGGACAATCCTTACACTAACTCTGCCTTTGAGTATGCCTTTGACCACATGCTAAACAAGTTCTCGGATAAGGCACTTTCCTTTTTTCTGACATCCATACTGTATGTACAAAGGGTTTTATGAGAACCTCAGAAAGAATACAGTGGATGGAATCAGGGCTGCATTCAAGAATCTATGAGATGGAGTGTACATCATAGTATCCAAGTTCAGCAGCAATAAATCTGAGCATGGGAATTACTGACATGCCTCTCGTTGCACTGGCAGTGACAGTGGCTGATATGGTGGCAAATGGCAGGTGGATCCAGTCAGTCAGTGATGTCCAGGATGTGATGACATCATTAAAGCACAAAGTGAGCTCAGAGGATTGTGATAGGACCCACCCATTGCCTATGACAAGGGTTTACATGCAAAAAATGTATTCATGGTTCTTTGAAATCTGTCCATTACTAGAAACAGCCCTTTGTGCCCTGGAATGGGCATTTGATGATATGTCAGCTGATCATAATGTGCCTGTGCTGGAAATGAATCTAAAGGATTGTGAATACATCACCTGCCACCTCAAACAGATCACATTTGATGTGACAGCATGGATGCTGTGGACAAGGCAGATCCTCACAAGCTTGCTTAAAGAAACATTGAATCTGATGAAAGCTGATGTGCACAAACTCGAATGGCAAACTCACCTACTAGGTACTTCAAGCTCATTAAAGTACAATGGAAGCACATCACAATATCAGATCCCATGGCAGTCTTCAGCATTGTGAAGAAGTGTTTTTTCAAACAGAGATTGGAGTCAAGAGTGACCTGGCGGTGCATTTCAAGATTCATTTTGCAAATCAGAAGAAAGAGTGGCAACATAAGATCAACAAGGGCAAGACCAATTCGAAGGGTGTATATTGACATTTTATTGGTGGTCACTGTTGGACCACATCATAACCATGACAGTGTCGCAATGAATGCCGAGAATCTATTAATATGGTTAGGCAATCACTACCAGCTATACCCTCAACCTTAGCTGCCTGCCTCAGATAGCTTCCTTTGGCTCTCCATCTGGATGAGGTGGCTGGAGGTCTATCATTACTAACAAAGTTCAAAGAACCTTATTGTGCAGAAGCAAAAAGAGTGAGTGATTCTCCTGTGTAAGAAACCCACAGGGCAAGTTCATGTGAGTTAAAACAGAGCTCTTCAAGGTTGTTGACTAGGCAGGGATTCTGGGTAGTAACAGATGAAGCTTAGTTGAAACTTTCTTGAAGGAGAGGGCTGAAGAGAATGTGGGTGAATCCTTGGATTCTGCAATAGAGAGTCAAGCCATTGGGCAACTCTTACAGTATATAGAGTATAGAGAGTGTTTGTTTGCACATATGTGCAACACCACCTGTAAGTAGAAATGCCTTTTATCCTGTGCGAAGGGTTGTAGCTACGTATAGCTAAACTCTATTACAACAGTATTGGTAATAGATGGAGCTGATCAGTAAGCTCCACTAAGCATGATGTCATGTGTGCATCATGATGAATCATTATGAGAGCATCACATCATCATAAAGACATATGTTGTCATAGTCTAGAGCTACATATATCAAATGGCAAATATAAATAGTATGAAACATGTCCACATGTTCATCAGGACTGCATATGATATGGCCTACTAGAATCATGATCTGGATCAGAAGATCAGAATATGAGTTACCATGATTCTCAACACTCCTCCTTGCTGTTCATGTTTGTGATGTGGGTAGCTTGATGAGTTGTAAGGCTCTCCTGCTCTCTTGGAATTTTGTCTTTCCAAGGTTCTTCATAACGATGTCAGCATATTACTGGTCCATTGGAACATAGTAGAGCCTTAATTTCATTGGCTTCTATTGCTTCATGAATAAAGTGTGCAGGAATACAGACATGTTTGGAACATCCTTCCTGTGTAGGGTTTGAAGCGAGAAACATTGCACCTTGGTTGTTGATGCAAAGAGGAAGTGGTCTGAGTTGGATTCTGATCTCTTCATAGATGTTGTGGATCCATTGTATCTGCTTTGCAGTCTTGGTCATTCTACAGTATTCTGCTTCTGTTGATGGTAGCCTGACTTGATTCTGTCATCGTGACAGCCAAGAGACTATACCATGAGCCAGGTATATGGTGTAACCAGTTGTGGATCTTGATGTCTCCACATCTTCTGCCCAATCCATGTCTGAATAGGCCAGGAAGCCATCCTGGTCACCAATCGCTGAATAATATATGCAGAGATCCTGGGTTGAAGACAGGTAGCAAACAATGTAGAGCACCTTCTGCAAATGTTCTTCTGTCAGGTTGTCGGAGAATTGTGACATCTTGATGACTGAATAGGTTAAGTCTGGTCTCGTTCCTAGCATGATACAGAGCAATTCTAATGACCAATTGATATCTCATGCATGAGGATGGTGAAGCTTAAGTTGTTTCATTTGGTCTCGGCATGTAGCTGGTAGGAAGTGGAACTGAAACCTCTTTGCAATTCACCAAATCAAATTGTTGCATGACTTTTTCAGATTGACAAGTTTGATCAAGGATAATAGTGCATTTCTTGCATTCTCTAATGATCACATTCTGAAATACTCTTTAGCTTCTCCCAGGTCTCTTGATTCCCAGCATTTCATGAACTGCTTCTTGTGTGGAAGAACTTGTGTCTTGTTACTCCCCATAAAGAGGTCAACATAAACTAAAATGATGATTAGTGTTTGGCTGATGATTTTAAAATATGTCCCTGGATCTGATTTTAATCAGGTGAAGCCCATCTCCAAGAGACTCTTGTGCAGCTGTTTGTTCCATTGTAGGCCAGCTTGCTTGAGGCCATATATTGCCTTCTTGTGGCAGACCCTTCTCTCTTGACTCTTTGCTACATCTGACTCTCTGAAGAGGAATGCTGATTTAATGTTGAGTGCTTTGATTTCCCAATCTTGAAGCACTGCAAGTGAGAGCAACAGTCATAGGGTCTCAAATCTAGCAACTGGTGAGAAGGTATTTTCATAGTCTATTCCAAAGACTTGTGTGAATTCCTTTGTGACAAAACATGCTTTGAGGTGTCCATTGGATTTCTTTGCATATACCCATCTCCCTTTGATGGGTTAATGATCCTTAGGTAGGTCCTGCAAAATCCATACCTTGTGTTCATAGAGGGATTTCACTCCTCCTGCATAGTATCCATCCAGGGTTTACATTCATGAGGTTGCATTTTCATGACATCTCTGTATTGTTTTGGGCATGTTACCATTTCCCACCAGCACTTCTGGGTTCAGTCCCTCAAACCAGAACCAGACTACAGCTTCTTCAAATCCAACCCAACAACCCCCTGCCCATCATTACCAGTACCTTCTTTCTCAGAATCTCTGCCCTTGATCTTTGGAAGAGAAGTTATTCCTATTTTGTTTCTGCCTTTATCTCTGCTTCCAGCATCATCACCACAAATTGTTGAAGCCCAGGAAACCATGGAACACCCTCTAGATCCCCCTATTGAACCCTTTGACGATGACTCCTTGTCCTCTGACTCTTTTCCAGATGAAATGGACATTTATATAGTAGAACCTTACTTTGAGATTAAGACCAGTCTTCCTGTTGACTTCCCTGGAGAGCTCGAAAATCCCATCTGATGGATCTTAGCCATAAGAGCATACTTAAATATAAATAAGCAGTTCCATAATGACACTGCTTGCACAAGGCAGGGTTCATCCAGAGTTTCCACCTCAAGCTTCATTCCCTCTATCCAATTCTCAGCCTTCTCCTGTCCTTGGCATAACCCCAACATCATGGACATAGACTCCATCCAACTCTCCCCTGCTCCGCAGGCTGACCACATGTGGAAGAATCAATGCAAGCAGCTTACAAATGCCAGAGATTACTGACTAATGCTGAGAGATTTGCTTATAAATGCCAAGGCAATGATTACCAAGTCCAATCATCTGCTTTGTAATCATGTTGCCTTTTTAGCAACTGTGGCTGTGTCAGAATGAGTCATGCTGTACAAGGCTATGCAGGGCATGGTTACAGGGTCTTTTAGTCTCACTGGCACTTATCTATATAAGTGGTATTTATAATTTTATTAGCCATGTACTATTAGGTAGTAATAGAGCTATGGTTTGGGTAAGATATTTGATTTCTCCCCATTCTTTTGATGAAATATTGTAAGAAAATAGAGAAGGGTAGGTCATACTAAGAATCATCTGGCCCTAAAATATATAAGGATTCTAACTGCTATAAATGGTATAAATTTATGTTTTCAGGTGGTGGGTTTTCCTGACCATGCATTTAACTAGTTTGGTGCAGGTCAGTGGGTACCCACTATCCATAACCTCCATGCCCACCTTACTCCTGAGAACTCCCCACCTGTCTATGCTACTGCCATGGGGCAGGCTGTTGCCAAGGTCTGTGCCACCATTCTTGACATTCTCCATTGTGAAGGGTTTGGCAAGATTATTGAAGCCATCCCCTCCTTTGTCGTCACTCCAGTCCTCTGCCCGATCCTCCTCTTCATGTCTGAATGGAATTAGGAGGTTTATTTTTCAGAATACATTTCATACCCCATTTCCCCTGTCCCACAGGCTCCCCCTCATGTGCTGTCACTGGAACCCCTTCCAGTTGCACCACCACTTTCCTCCCAACTTTCTAAGGAGCAAATTGTCATTGCCTCCCCCTCCTTGTTCTACAACTTCATGAATGACAATTGGATTTACAACTGGAACATCAACTTCACTGGGTACAAGGTCAATGAGGGAGATTGGTCAGATTGAGTTGTGCCTCAATAGTACAAAGGGAATATTGTTACAGTTTTTCCCCTATCTTTATTTTTTTCCTTCAACTGCTCACTCTTTGGCTTTCTTTTTCTTCTCATATACTCATGTCAGGCTCAACCGACTCTTATTCCTTTTATGTGGACAATATACTCTTTTAGACAGCTTTCTCACACTATCTTAATTGCAATTGGAAATTGCTTACATAGTTGACTTGTCATGACTCAATACTACATAGCATGGTTCACCCCTGGTCTGTGCACAATCCCAGACTTCATAAATACCATCACCCATGTACTTCTAGACCTTATCTAGTTCTACACAATTTCTAGTATCATCTTCTGCAAATCTTTGTATGTGCACTCAGATGGTAAGACCTCTATTCCTTGTGCAAGTCCAATACCCAGACAGCACTCATCCTTATCATTAGGTGTCTTGTACTACACTGGAAGTACACTATGACTAGGTCTATGCTTTTAGCCTGTTAGCATAACAAATACAATGACTATCCCAAATATCATCATAACTCCTGATGTTGTGCTGAGTAACAGTCGACTGTACACTTGGTGACCATGAAAACCCAATATATAGTGTGGATACCCACATCTATAGATATGGGTCTTTGAATCTGTGAAGCTAGGTAGTAGAGACTTGATCAAACACTTCTCCCTAATCAATGGATTTTCACTCTTGTCACACTATAGTAAAAAGCAAAGGTTGAGTGTCTAATCTAAAGACTTTCAATTTCACTCTTTTTGGTAAATCTTGCCATCAGCAAATACTGTAGACAGCCCAGACCAGTGTGTTTGACTGACCCAAGGTCAGTCAAGCACTGATCACTCATCTCCTTTGTTATCTAGACATGAGCAGTTATGTTCAGATGCATATACTGTAGCTTACTCAGATGCATATATCTTGCAATGTGTTTGCCTCCATCCAAATTAAGAGTTCTTTGGCCAATCCTAAGGCATGGATCAGGATTACATCATGTAAAACAAATGCTGTCACTGAATCTCTGTCAAATTCCTGTTAAATCTGTTAGTAATTCTACCATGCAGAAACTGATACACATTATACATTGATCATGCTCTTATGACCAGATTCAATCTTGAGTCCAATGTTGATGGCAGTTCTTGGGGATTCAAATGGATGCAACAGGCACATGAGTTTTCTTCTGGCAAGCTCATATTTTGCCTTATTGAAGTTGGTCATGCTGCCAGTGGTTTTTCAAGGACTAATTAGATTACAGATCCAGATGTGACATTGAGGACACTTACTTGGCTTCTTCTTTTCCCCAGACATTGTGGTTGCTACCTCATCAGTGAGGTTTTCTTTATGCTTGTTTGTGCAAGTATCTGTCACTGAGGCAGAGGCAGAGGCAGATTCTTCCCTGAGAACAGGGTCAATTTGTGGCTCAGACATGATGGTGAAAGTTCAGAAGCTAGAGTGGAAGATCAGGGGTTAATGCTGAGATTGAAATGCTTGGACTATGCTGGTACATCTGCCACTCTCTAAGTCTAGTAGTTTAATTGACTAGTATGAACTACTACTCCCATCCTGCCAACAGACCTGATGATTGACTCACTCAACATCCCTGTGATGGCTGAGATTGTTTGCCAGACTTTCACACATCCCACCCCTCCGCCCCTAGAGTTATCTCCATTGATCCTGAAAAATTCTTATTACTATTCAAAAAACGATCTGAATCTCTCACAAGCATATCAGAAAAGCAAACTCCTTTCAATTGCCTGGAAGTTGATTTTTAGAGAGAGGTTAGTGTTACAGTCAGATCCCTATCTAATCCTTAGTCTTTTCTTTTCTTTTCAAGTCACATGACCAGATCACATGACCTCTTTATTTCCTTCAAACATGCAGGCTAGTCTATCAGTCACAGAGTACAGACTGCACTTGTGCAATGGACCATATATGTAAGATTATATTTGTTCCCATGTTCATCTCCATGTTGTGCACATCTTCTTTTCATTTCTGTCTCTTCCATTCTGCCACAGCATGCTGTCACATCATGTTATACTTCTCTTCCATTTCATCACCACATGTTATTAATTTCCACTACCTCATGTCATACCCTTGCCCTACATTGGTAGATCTGACACAAACATGTACATACTGTAGTATGCTATATAAACCCTCAAGTCCTAGCTGGTTCTTCAGTCTAGTTCTTGAGATTTCCCTTCTTTGACACAACTTGACCCATACAAATCTCCTTCATCGGTTTAGGATAGTAATAACCTGAAGCTCATCTTGACATCAATCTTGGTTGTTTCACCTCCACAAGTATTGCATCAGCATTTCCAGTTTGGGCTGCACTCCTTTCAGTTCAGTCAGTAGCTTGACATTGGCCCTAGGAGAGAGTGGAAGGTTGTTGTGAGCACAGGACTGGCCTTGGGAATGTCATGCATTGTGCAATTTCCATGATAAGATTATAGTTTTTTGGACATCAATGAAAGTCATTGTCTCCAACTTGTCAGAGGCAGTGAGGGCATGAGCTACAACCTCCATTGATTGAGAAAGCTTGGTGAGCAAAAGCATATTGTATTTTCTATTTTCTATGGAAATTTGAAGTCAGTATTGTTAAATCAAGTAAAAATGATACAATCAAATGCATGACACTCTGTATAACCAAATGAGGCAGATTAACCCCTTTGGTAATCCAGGAAGACAAGTTCATACCAAGCTCACCAACTTACTTGCATCCCCATATCCACTACTCCCTCCAGATGCCTTTACAGACACTTTTTGTACTCTTGCATAACAAGAAACCTCACCTGGGCCAGATAATGGAAGTACTATACCACCCACCAGAGGTCAGAGAACCACTGATGGTGTACTTTATAACCATACAAACCTTTGAACCTGAAAAAAAAGACAATTGGAGACAATTGTATTCCATTCACTGCAGATAACCTATAACAAACCTAGTTTGATGCATGGTCAAAACAAAAGCTATCATCTAAAAGGATTAAATTCTACTTGTAGCAGTTAGAATCCTTTGATACCCTAGGGCCAGATGATTCTTAGTATGACCTACCCTCACCTATTTTCTTGAAATATAGCATTGAAATATTAGGGAGAAATCAATAATTTCATCCAAACTATAGCTCTGTTACTATTTAAAGTACATAGCTATCTTTGTCTGAAAATAATCATGTGAACATGCTCTGCACAGCCTTGCACAGCATGACTCATCATGACTCACAGTACTCAGTATAACTCAGTATAACTCCATAAAATCTTCATTTGCATGCTAGTACAGCCCTGTAAATAGATAAAAAAGGAGAGCAATTGAGATCCTACAAAAAAAATGATTCTCTAGAAAAAAGGACAATCCACTGATTGGATTTTTCTTGAATAGAATCATCTCTCCATTTGGATTTTCCTCCACATGTAACCAACAGAGGGTTAATTCCCACATTCTTTAGGACTGCTAGATATATTTTTAGGAGCAAAAGACTTGTATCCAACAGTGGACAAAATAGGACACCTTTTGGGAGAAAATCCTACATAGGGCAACAAAATGTAATAGATCCCCAACAACCTAACCCTACCAGGACCAAATCATCACTCAATTTCTTTTAATTATCCACCCAATTGGATAAGTAATAGTTCAAACCATACACCTCACTGCAAACTCCTTAGTTGTTACACAATACAATTGAGTTACAATAGTCTATCTGAGTAAACTAAGTGAATCTAGACTGAATTCCAATTAACTTTGGAATATCTCAACATCCTAACAATCCAGCATATCAGTAGATTACTACACCACAAAGCTATTAACATCCTATAGGTTAACTCACCCAACCAAATCCAAGCTTGAATCACAAGAAATCTAGTAACCTATTAGTGTTGGCTAGCATAACTTTAGATGCATTACAATCACCTAATTATCTTACAAACCACACTACCATTGAAGTGTTTGTCAATTTCAAATACACAAACATTTGTTAAGGATTGGCAAACAAATCATATTTCTAACTACACTAACTAAGTTTATCACCAATTCAGTACTAGTTGACCTAGTAATAGTCTCATCTGGGAGATAGTCATCTTTGGTTTGTAGTGTTCCATCCATGGAAGGCATCCACAAGTTTGGGGAAATAATTGATTAGTTCCAGTTGCTTTAGCTAACAAAGAAGACAGTGAGCCAGTTGAGAGATTTTCCAGAATTTTGAGGTTAAGGACATGCTTGAAGTTCATGTAGGCAGTAGCTACACTGGGTTTTCCATAGTTGTCCTTGAAAGCTCTCCAGAGATCATTAGCATGGGCTTGCTTAGTCATCTTGACCTGAATCAACAGGGAAAGACAAAGGATAATGGATTTCATGGTTTTGGAGTTGTCAACATTTCAGTTCTCACAGTCATTCTTGTTGCTGCCATCTGCCATACAAGTTAGTTTTGACTTGGTAAGAATGTAACAATAACTGATGGCATAAAAGAGTAACATGTTTGTTTGATGAAGGAGAAGAAAGAGTGGTTCCAATTGCAATTGGTGAGTGTAGGGTGCAAATACGCAAACTGGATGTCTTGACCAGTCTATCATCAATCAGAACTAGGGAAGAACCATTGACAATAAGT
>JBBPND010000118.1:0-24910 GCA_038090655.1 Gastroboletus turbinatus
CCACCCCACACCTTCGATGAACAGCGGGTCATATCTAGCGAAGCACTGGTGACTGTGCACATGCTATATTCCAATTCCCGGAATTATCTCCACACCCATCGGAAAATTGAGGAGGTCGTTGTTGCTCACACAGTGACCTGCACCAAACTAGTTAGATGCATGGTCAGAGCAACCCACTACCTGAAAACAAGACATTCTATGGGTGGATGGAGTTCCAAAGCCTGAGGGAGCAGCCTTGTTGGAAGATGTAGAATCAGTATGCCTTGTCTGTTTGGATGGAGTGCCATGCCCCAAGTGGACCAGGTGAGTCTGTAGTCCATGGGTGGTCTGCTTTGTCTGCCAAGTGACCTGAGTAACAGTCTTTCTCGCAGTCACTACCTTTCCTTTCAATCATGGCATCTCCTCGATGTACTAGTAGAGAATATAATGTGATGTAGGCAAGTATCTACTCTGAGCTCCAAGCCATCCATTGACTGGTTGCACACTGATTAGAATTTCTTACGACAAGCCCAATGAATTGCACATGTGTCACTGGTCTGGCCCATCATATTGAGGGCAATCAGGTAGGATTGGCATTTCAGGTTAGCAATCAGATATCAGCCCCAGGATCCAGCTATCATAGGTCATTTGCCCTACATGGGCATGCCCAAATATGGTTAAGAATACTCATTGGCTATACTCGTGTGGATCTGGATTTGAAATTTATGATGACACACTGCCACTGTGACACACATGATGACACAATTGGTCAGCTGAATATGGGTCAGGAATGGTGATCGGCAATCATGGCCTGGAACCAACTACTATGAGATGTGATCTTCCATACATGGGAATGATAATACAAAGGGTGTCCCGAATATGGGTCAGGAATGGAATCCTGACGGGATGACAAGAACTGTGAGCCATGGAAATTTGGCATACACTGCTTGGAGGATGGAGAGAGAATATTGGTTATGCATTTTGTTCAACCTCATCTACCTGCTAAGCCTGCACAAAGGATCATGTCTTCCTACTATTCATCTGATGAAGACCTGACATATGAGTACACGTCTACTGAAGAAGAGCTAAGTTGGCCAGAGATGGAATCAGAGGTTGAGGGGAACACAGAGTCAGAGAGAGGGTGAAGGGGACACGGATTCAGACAGCGAAGAGGACGGCAAAATGAGAGTCGCCCCGGGGGTAAAGCTGCTCTTGGTTGGAAGACTGACACAACAGGAGTTGGGGATCCTGATGAATGGAAAGCCACAATGGATGAGTTGCAAAGGAGCGGCCCGAAGAACTGTCTTCACCACCATCTCAAGGCAGCTCCGAAAACTGCCGGAAATTCAGCAGCTCAGTAAAGATGAATGGACAACCCATGAAAAGGTGGGTGTTGATTGCTCCGACATACCTTTACTAATGCCGATAAACCCTGATAGTCATATTACAATTGGCTTTACAACCAGAGTTGCTGTCATGGTTTTGCTGTTATCAGACCCCTTTTCCATTATTCCTTCATCTTACGGGGCCCCTGACGCCTTTAGAGTACTTGCCACAATAGAGGCAAATACCAGTCAATCTACATTGACAATCTTCTATTCGAGTTATGACTTTTTTCATTTTCTTTCTTTCTTCCGGACAACTTTCCCATGCTGAACTGTTCGTCAACTTTTCGTCTTTTTCATAACTCGTTCTGATTGGCTCCAATCTTTCACTCTAACGGACGGCTTACGTTTCCTGATGATGTCTACGTCATTTTCTTTCCCCTTTACCCAGTAGTGACTCACTATGACTCGAGACTACCCTAGGACCTGCTGGTCTGTGCTCATTGTAGTCCAGTATAAATACCTGCCGCCATGTACCATAGATCTTTAGCTAGTTCTATGCAATCTCAGTGTTGTTTCTAGTCACCGCGAGTCCCTCGAGTCCCTTGTGTGCGCACTAAGGGTAGACCAGATAGCGAGACCCCTATAGAAGTCTTGTACTACTTTTGAAGTACATTCCGACTAGTTACTATGCAACTAGCATAACAGTCACAGTGCAGCAAATCACAGCTGCATCAAGGTTGTGTGAACGTGGTGAGCCCAATCAGTTATATAGGAACAGCGTAAGGAGAAGATCAATGATGTTATCCGAAATTGGTACCATAAAAAAGTTGGCAGCCATGAGGCCCTTGCAGTATATCAAAAGGCCATGCGTCATGTGATGAAGGGGCTAACGAAGGTGGAGCGAGACCAGGCTGAGACAGTGGCAGCAGAATGGAACCTTGACTAGGGACCGCCAGAGGAGGTCAAGGCAAGGTAAGCGGCATTCTATTACATCTGCCAGCTGCTCACCTTCACTGGGAGAAAGGAATGCTGCATGGTATGGCCAGTGGATATTCTGCAAGTTTGCAAACGAGGTATGGCAGGCTTGTGGAATGAGAGTAGTATTTTTGGTAGGTTGGAAAGATGAGACCAATGATTCACTCACTGGAGTGTAAGTGGCTATATGAGCATCATGATGTTACATGTATACTGACTCATCACAGAGCAGATTTTAATGATGAAATTGTGGGAGGAACAAAATTCAGCGATATCAAGAATAGCCGCAGTCAATAGGATGAATACATGCACAAGCTAATAGATCCAGATGGAGAGGAGACCAAGGATGCAGAAGGAGAGGCTGAGCCAGAGGGTGAATTGCAGAAGAACAAACCCACTAAGAAGTTGAAAAGGGCAGATGCAACTCTGATAGTGACCCACAAGGACGGCACGATTTGGATTGGGGAGTTGGGGGGAGTCTCGCAGGGTTCTCTCCAGGTAATGGTACGCATGTTTCTATCAATCTCCATCCCATTCATTACATCGGCCAGCACACGAACATGCAGAGAGCCCCACATCTGCCCAACAGCATCAGTCCCAAGCTAAACACCCTCTCCAAGCAAAGCCACTGAAAGTCCACAAAAGCAAGAAGAATGCCAGGCATGCAGTGGATGCAGCTTCTAAGGATTGCCATATTGGTGAGGATTCAGCTGGTGAGGTGTTACTGCCACATGCACCAGTCCAACAAAGGCAGGAGGGATGTCCCCAACCAAATTGCCCAGTGACATCTGTGCCCGAGGGTCTTGCTCCTGTAAAGACTGAGGGAAAACTGGTCCCACTGAGGTTCCAAAGCATCCACCTTTGGATGTCCAATCTTTGCAGGATGATGTCGCCCCTGATATTTGTCAGTCCACAGTAGAGTCTCTGGTCCACTGCGCTGTCTCTGATAACGAATTCCATGGGACATCCTTTCAGCAATCGCCAGGTGATAGTACACTTGATGATCTGACTGCAGCAATTGGCCAAATGACAATCACACCATTGTGAGTTATTCATTTTACTATACCAGCTCCATTACTCACTCATATTCAGTGAGTTGTCAAAGCCTCCCATTGCTGGGAAGCTGCCGCCATGTGAGGATGGTAATTCAAGGCTATGCGTAAAGTATGCATTCTTCCCATCTAGGTCACCCATATTTGACATCAGTGATAAAGTGATCATCAATCAGAGTGAGCAGAGGCACTCATGAAAGGAACATCACGTAACTGTGAATATGCATCAGTTCATCATTCTTATCAAAATAGCCTATAGTGCCAGAAACATTTTAGATCTTAGAAAGTTTGTTCAATATTCAACATTGAAATTCAAGAGGTATGACAGTTGTATACTACAGCCATCAAAGTACAGATAAATACAGCTCATAAATTGTGACAGACAAACAACATGTTCCCAAATCCCAAGGACCACTGCAACAGAACACCACAACCAACAAATGCCCCAACAGTATAGTCGCTGCAGCATTGCAACTCACACAAGCACCAATAAACTATAATACTACAGACTAATGTCACATACATCATGATCCCTCGCTCACCATGCACATATCATGGACTGTGTCATATGCCTGTGATGTGTTGATGACGCAATGCATGGGAGAAATGAGAGAATACACACTTTTTCAACAGCTTAGATGAGAGCTGAAGGTCCTCACCCCAATGTTTCTTTGACTCTCGCATCGGGTCTACATCAGCTATTGGCAGTATGCCATCTTGTGAAACTACAAGGAGGGAAGAAACACGAGAGTGCATGGCTAGTAGTAGATACTATGTATGGAGTGAGTATTAGGATGGTTACAATATTATGGGGGCTTACCTCAGTCGTATGTGGGGCAATGAACTGAGGTCTGTGCTCATTGGGTGATGTACCATATACAGTATGAGTAGCTATAAGTACCTGAATACAGTATAATAGGCTAGGTCGTACACTAAAGGGTCGAGACAAAAGGAATATATGCAAGTGTACAGTATGGGTTTTAGTGCAGGTACAAGGAATGGACAATATATGATATTAGGTTTGTAGAATGGAGGGGTGGGTCTAACACTTGGTGGCGTGCATGCTTGCCTATTCAGACACATCTGATGCCAGAGTGACATCTGAATGGAAATGTCAGAGTAGGTGATCGTAATCAGGCTTCTGGGTAAAGGCTAGTTCACAAGAGTGATGAAGCAAGGTGATTATCAAGGGGGGTAGCGATTCAACAAGTATGCTGTCCAGGGTTTTTCCTTGCTTTCAAGTATTGTTGCATTCAATGGAGTAAGCAGATTGTGCCACAGAAGTGTGCTGCACCAGATGTAAATCAACACATATGTGAGTGACTCCAAGTCATCTTGGTGGCTGAGCTCATGGCCCAAGTGGGAATTAATCAAGGTAAAATCAAGCTCTCCAAGCAAAGGGAGCCCATCCTGTGACGGTATATGAATGTGGATCCTGGGATCACAATAGTGTTTCACAGGATGGAAGCTGACAAGTGACATGTGATACAAAGATTCAGAAGAAGTTGGAGTCCATAGGAGAATATTTTTTGGATGGACATTGCAATGTATGACATTGCAAGCGTGAATCTTCTGAAGACATGATATCTGAAATTAAAATGTGAGTAGAGGCTCGACATGGAATCTACAAAAGACTATTACTAATTGCTGGGTGACGAGGGTTGTCGCATTGAAGGGCACACTTTCCCTCAAAGGATGAAGGCAAGTGGTAAGTGGTTTGCCTAGGTGGTCCATGACAAGAACTTTTTGGCGATCTTCTGTCCCAAACCAAATAACAGAGGGGATCCCTTGAATCCCAGAGAGTGACTTCAGGATATCATGTTCCCATATGATGTGGAGAGTGTTACTGCTGCCTATCTTGACTACTACTTCACTACAGCCAGATAGGTCTAGGGCTCGATAGACTGTTCCTATAACTGATTTAGTTTGTTATGCAAGATGACTGAAGAGAGCGCATACTGCAGGAAGAAGTACCACCTAGCTGCTTCTTGAGACTGAACCTCCCATCAACAAATAGTATATACATCCAGAGGAGTGACAGAAAAGATGATTTGTGTGAATGCAACTGACTCAATGTCGACTCGACTGCGCCACTCTGGCGTGAGAAAATACCAGAGTATAATTGCATTAAAGAGTAGTGAAACAACCGAATACAAGTCATAGATCGACTTCAGGTTATCACCAAAATGTCAACAAGGAAGGGAAGAGGAATCAACTGAGTCCGACTTGAGTGGGAAAACCCAAGAGAACTAGACTGGGGATGCCAGTACTAGCCTTGGGGTTTATATAGCAAAGTACTACTTTGTACATGTGTATACCAGATCTACCGATGTAGGGTATAGGGTGACGGTAATTAAGTACATGAGGCATAGCATGAGGCGTATCAAATGGAAGAGAAGTGAAGAAGCATGACATGCTGCTGCAGCAAGCTGTGGCAGAATGGAAGAGCGGAAATGAAATAGAAGCGTGCACAGCACGGAGATGAACGTGGGAATGAATATAACCTTATATGGTCCATTGCAACTAGTGCAGTGTGTATCCTGTAACTGACGGACTAGCCTGCACAGTTGAAAGGAAATAAAGTGGTCACGTGATCTAGTCACGTGATCTGGAAAGTCAGAAGCAAACAACTAAGTGTGAAATATGCATGTGGCATTGTTACCGATCGTAACAAGTAGTACATACGACACAACCTTGGGTGCTGCTCATTTAGAATAGATGTATGTCATGGAACAATCACAAATTGAGAAGAAATGGGGCCTCAGAAACCTTGACTTCTTCCTCCAGATCAAGCCTCCGAAAAATATATTCCAGCTCACCAACCTCAGCATGATCACCATATGTACATATCTTGCAAAATGTGAGATGACTGCTGCTTGTCTTCATCCAGATCATCTTCCATAAACTCATGATGATCAGTTAGAAACCTGGAAGTGAAATTGAGATGGCATTTCTTGAAGTGGTACTTGAGCATTTGCAATGCTTCCATGAGGATTGGCTTATCCTGTTGCATTTTTTGGTACTTGTCTTGGCTCTAGAGGAGAACATGTGCTTGCAAGAAACGGTGGATGCCTGAATAGGGAGATAGTCCATTGCAATTTGAAATAGTATGGGGAATGCCTTGTATTTCATCTAGAATTGTTATTTAACATGGCAATGCAAAAAGGTGAATAGAGTAGCAGACTGTAAGATAGATCACTTACCTTCCAGAATTGTAATGGATCCATGGCTTCATCCAGGCAATCTCCATCAATGTATGGGTGGTACTCTTCCTCAACTGTAACAGCTGTCAATCGTCGAGGTTGTTGCTCCCTACCAGTTCCAATACCCATATCATTGATACCGAACTGTGCCACTAGTGAGTCAATTGTATGGATGGAGATGTGGCTACATTGTTTGGGAATGTCTGGCAGCTCCAGCTTTGCTTGGTAAGTTTACATCTGCACAACATGTCAGAATAAGATGAAAAATGATGCAAATGTTAACTCACCACATCAAGGACCACATTTTCAGCTAGTTCAATGTAGTGCTTGTCCCAGTGTCTGTGAATCCATGACATCTGAACAGCTGGATTGACGACTAGAATAGCGTTAGCTTGATAATTGAGCTATAAATGAACACCTTACACATGGCAATAATGTAGGTGGTCGTATTATCCATACATTGATAATATTTGGTGGCCCAGGTAAGACCAACACAAACCCAAGGCTCTATGCGAGGATGGAACTGCCCAAGTTTTTTCCAAGCCAACATGAAGAGTTTGAAACATGGGACAGCACTGCCAAGGCGAGGGAGACTCTCGCTCAACATGCACTGCTATACCCGATGTGGGATCTGTATTGGAATATGTCAGTGAACTGTCCAACATTGTGAATTATATGAGAGTACTACCTGCAGAATCTGCTCAAAGTCTAGGAGAACTAACCATTCCATAGAGGATAATAAGAGAGGCATAGTTCCTTCTGATTTGGGAGGGAGAGGAAATAGGTTATGGCCTGAAAAAACCAAACCGTATTAACAAAAGAAATCAACATTGCAGTATCAATGATGCACCAGCTGCATAGCCCAAAGGTGATTGATCATTGCATACAGTATGTTGAATCCCAACATGATTTCACATCATGCAGTAGCTCGAGCTCTGGCACCTTCTTGGACACACCAGCTGGACCCTTGAATCAATTCTTGATATGTATTGCTAGTCTTGACCGTGTCAGCAAACTCATCCCAATGTAATCCAGATGCACAGATGACCTTGATAATTTCACGACCCATCCCAATAGGGTCCTTTCTAATGGCCTTGACATGTGCTTCACATTCAGCTGTATCAGGAAAGGCATCCATCCACACTTCTGCGATGTCAATTAGCTCTTCATCCTTGAAACTCTCCATGATGTGAGTGATGCAGATGTGGACCACATGCGGAAAGCACATGACATGTCGATCTACTGTGTCAAATTCAACTTCTCACTGGTCCAGCAGTGCTTCAAGCTCTTTCATGGCAGTCTTGTTATTGCTGGCGTTATCCATAGTAAAATGGCTGACCTGTGGGAATGAGTATATAGAAATACACAGAGGTAACAGGGGAGAAGTCCTTGCCTTTGAAGTACAACCAGTGCAATCTAAATGCTTTTGCCAAAGACTCCCCAGGGTGGTTTTCATGAAGACAGTGAAAGGCGATCAAGGCTGATCTGAACTGCAGACTACTGCTTCAATCAGAAATCCAATGTGCTGTCATGGTGAGGAATGACCACCGGTTCTCATCTGACCAAATATCAGCCATGAATGAGATTTTCTGAGAGCCTGGTACAAATGATGTGTTAAACTCTATAAAGTTGTCAACTATATCTGACTCACAGCTAATTCTTCCTTCAATGTAACAAAATATTTTTGCCAGGCAATAATGATCTGTTGTCGTAGTTTCATGCAGTATGGGATATCAGTGTCTTTAAGGTTGTCATGAAGAAGGAGGAGGAGATTCCTGAATTCACTACACTCAACAACATTAAGTGACTGAGGAGTGAGGTAAAATCATCAGTGTCTTCAGGCAAATAATGTTATTGCGCAAACTTACTTGATCATCAGCTATGATCAATATGGCAATATGTCTGTATAGTTCTTCCAACAAGAAGTGCGGGAGGTGATGGTGACCATCCAATACCTCATCACCTGTGCCTGGCATAATCTCTCCTTCAGGTCTTGCTCAACGAGGTAGACCTATAATGGACCCACCCTCCGACATGATTTCATGCAGCTCGTGGAGCATGTACCCAAGAGCCAACACATTTTTTACATTGTTGAGAAATATTTGCCAGTTGTGTGATTCTGCGAGGGCGAGGTATTCAAGTAGGTGGTGGTGGTCAATGTGACCATGGAGGGCAGTTGTTCTGGTGTTTTGAGAGTAATGGAAAATTTGGTCCTGTTAGAGTAGCGCTTAGCCCACACAATGGGGTCAGCATCATGAGCCATCCTGAACAAAATGGATCATCAGTGCACAGCATATTGTAATGGACTTAGAAGGGTGGCTTACTTGCAGCTGGAGCAAATTGTACCATCGGGAGTTCAAATAAAAAAGTGTTGTATGTCCACTGTGGTAGGGATCTTCTCTTTGTCCTGGAGATTGTAGAGTGGATCCATGCCTGGGGTGATCCCATCATTTGCTGTGGCCTGGGGGAATTGACGGACATGATGATCAACCAACTCCTCTTCAGATTCGATGAATCCACCACAGGAATGATGATTTCTTCTTCTGATATAGGTTCGCTCACTGGCCACTCAGCAAGGCCTCGAGGTGATATGCCCATTGGAGCTAGTTGTGCAACCAGTTGTGGGAGGTAAACAATGAGGTGCATGAGGTGCATGAGCCACTTTGTGCCCTGGGCCTGGGTCTGTAGGGTTATCAGTGTGAGTAGCAGTGTTTCCATGATGTTTGGATGGCATTGTGCGATGGATTCAGAAGTGCAGATGAACCTCACGTCCTGCTATTTGTGCTGCCAAAAACCAGCAAATTTTGTTGGAGTCCCTCTTGCTTGTCATGATTGGGCAAGTTGTGCCACATAGACGTGTGAAGGTCTAAAAGTCTGTCCAATGGTACTGTACAACAGTAATGAGTCAGGAAGCGGAGTCCAAATATGGAAAAGGATTACTGTGTTGAGGCTGAGACTTTGCCGAGACACTCCAAAGTACATGTACATAGCAGTAGATTCAGGTACAATGACTCAGGAGTCAGGACTGTAATGTAGAATTACACGGACGTGACAAAGCACATGAGGAATGGACACAGCAAGCATTACATATGTGGTAAGTGATCACCTCCAATGCAAGGTTCAAGAATGTCTCTTCTTTATCTTGGATTTCCCCTTTCCTTGTCTTTGTGGATTCTGGCGCTGACCCTGAGTGGGAGGGGATCAGATTGAAGGAGTTGGCTCCAAGCTCTGAATTGTGGAGCTCCCAGCTGAGGGGGTATCAATGATGTTCACTGACAAAACACTGTCCTTCTTCTGCCTCTTACCTCCACCCTCATCAATCCAACCAGTGTTTTTACATTTCAGGTGCCAATCAACATAATGTTGGTGTGCAGATCAGACCGTGCATATCCTAAGTTTCCAGAGAAATGCCTGCCAGTCACACAACAATGATAAATAAGGATCCACAATGTGCAGCCTTGTGATATCAGAGTCATTTGATGACATCCCTCCATCCAGTTTGACCTGAACCACAGTATTGATACAGTAACTTGTGTGATTCTGACAGAGATGAGTTGTTTGATATTCTGTATAGATATCTCAGGATATAGGGTCTAAAAATGTCAGTGGGGCTGACATTATGAGCAGATTGTCCGGACCTACTCCATTTGCGGTGTACGCATGGTCTTGTGATTCAAAATCAAATATGCCCTGTTTGTTGTGAAGGAAAGCCTCGAAATTGATGGCTGTGATATTCATCCATTGAACACCTTTGATGATGATGGGTCCAAAGGGGGAACAATCCTTGCAAAGGGATCTAAATTCTTCCTCTGAAATTAAGGGTTTTGTAGTGATGGCAATGGGATGCAGTTGGCTTGAATCATCGAATGGCAACACATTGTCTTCTATCTTGACAAGGATAAACAACTTTACAGACAGGTTGGCGTCAGAAGTCATAATGATCGCCTTCTCAATGACTCATGCCCAATCCTGCGAGAATGCCATTTTGAGCAGCCAGATGGGGGATACATAATTGTCAGATGGGGTCTCTGAAATATTGTTGATGGTAACCATGAGGTTGGGAATGTGGTGAACATTGCTGCACTGAATATGACCGTTCATGTTGAACTTGACACTGTACATATTGTCTTCAATGATGCCCATGCGAAGGAGATTTGCAGTGATGATTGACACAAAGTTTTTGCTGATGGATTTGTGGAGATTGTATGGACTCATGATGGTGAGTTCTTGCTTTTCTGCCAAATAGAAGAATCTGTAGTAGTATGTGGTGAGCATGGCACCACAGATCTGACCAATGTTCCATGCAGCACCTAGCACAGGGCTGATAGGCTTTATGCTCAGCTGCAAGAGACAATATTGTAGCATATTCACGAAGGGAAACATTCAGGATATGCTGCTTTCATTTTCAGTTTCACTAGGAAGAATTAGTTCATGTGACATACAGTTATCAGATGGGTAGGAGAGACAAGTAGGTGAGCAATTTGATAGCACCGGTCTGATGTTTATTTAGTAAATGCAAGTATGAAGTGATGTACGTAGTACCTCGCAGAGTCAGATCATTGAGAATTTCCAAGGCTGGTGACTGCTTGACAGCATTGATATTGGCATCCAACGTGGGAAGTTCTAGATGTGTAGCAACAGTGTCCCACTCACCCACTTCCTACCCAGGATGCTGCAGCTCGTTTGCAGACTCCTGGGTAATGATATGAGGGCTGTACAGTATGTTTGCGAAGAAGGTGATGAGGTAGTAGTTGACAAGGTGATGGTTATGTTTGATTCATTTGGTGAAATAGTATCATTCAAATCATTAGAGGAGTCCACAAAAGTGACAGTAGAAGCATGCTTGAAAACATTACAAGTTGCCAGAGATTTAAGCACTTGAATTGGCATTGGCTCTCAGGGAAAAAATGATATAGTGTCTGACAGTCTAGGGTGAGTGTGGTGGGAGTAACTCTTCAACCAAATACTGTGGACAACTGATACGCAGGATCTGAGTGCTTATGTCAGCTGTGAGTAAACCGAAAAAGGGAAGGGGATGGAAAGCGCATGGTATTCAGACCTAGAGACCCTGTATATTACACTAGCAGGATAACACTCGCATAGGCACAGGTCAGGGGGAACAGGCAAGCAGTTTAATGAGCACCATGGACCTCAGGTGAGTGATTAGTACAGGTAGACCTCTGCTTGATGAATATATGTAGATAAACAGTTTTCAAAGTTTGAGGCAGCAAATGAGGAGGACATGGCAATACAATAATTCCTACCTGTTCCTGAGGGCTTGAAAATAGGGTGTAGGCTTTGGAAGGTCATGCAAAGCAATCATAATCTAGTGTGAGCTGGCTCAAGTGGAGCTTCAAGCTTAAGTGCTAGCCAAGTGGGCACTTGTTGCCACATAACTTTTCACATGACTCGGCTATTGATAATCTCAGCTAAGGCCAATGATAGCCTTGGCTTGGAGTCAATGAAAAGCTGAAGTTGAGGCAACACTACAACTACTCAACTGTTCATGCCCCATTCGGTAGTCGTTACCCATGCTTTTCCATTGCTTCTCGCAATGTTCTATCCTTTCTCATGGGTTGTATTACTAAACTTTCCATGACCTTCTGTCATGTTCTTTCATGCTTAGTCACCATTCATTGGCATGTGTATATAAACCCACTCTTCCATCATTTCCTTCTTCTTCTTAACTTTGACCTACTCTAGCTTTGCTAGACAGTTGCTCAAATCTCACTTGTTCCCCTTCGTTCCTTGGATCCTCTTAAGTTATTAGACTACTTTGAGTGTCTGCTCCTCTGAACCCTTGTCTTTGATCCTACAACTAAGTCAAGTCATACTGGCCTTCATCCTCATCATTGATCTTCATGTCAACTTCTCGTCCTCATACGGCCTCTAGTCAGGCCTATGTACAGTGACTTCCAAAATGGAGTCAATGTTTTGAGAATTAGGAGTATATGTTATGTAGCTCAGGGACATGGACAAACAGAGCCAAAGTGTAGGTGGGTGGCTAACTGTACTTACCTTTGGCTATCCATCAAAAAATGATTTATGTAATTTGAATAGGTATCCATGGAGATATATAGTCAATTCAATGTAGTATGTCATTGACTCAATTATGTACATATATGCTGCATATATAAGTACTGGAACCTTCAGTTCTTAATTCTACAGTGTCTTCAGTATCTCCACTGTCAGCTCTCATCCTAAGAGCTCTCCTAGGCTCTTAAGACATCAGCACTCCTACATCACTCAAGCCCAGCTCTCCACCACAAAGTGTGAGTATCTCCCATACTCATTACTGTCCCTTCGCTGCTCTCTGCCATTGGATAGCAGTGTAAGGAATACACATTCCTTGTGCCCGAAAACCCTCTATCTGCCTATCCACATGTGCAGGACTTTTCCAAACTCTTTTATTTTGTATTTAGACAGTTTCTTTTAGCTTTATTAAGCTTCCTTGTTGCTGTCTACCTTTGCAGGGCCATTTTGACATTCTGAGAATCTCGTACACTTCCATTTTCAATAATTCCTTAGTTAGGTAGAGTGTTATGAACCTAACCCTAACCTAAGGGTTTAGCTAAGTGTTATCTTCTCACATCATGTGACTCTTGCATGTGACTAATTACGCAACATATCACATGACTTCTTTTCTCTTTAAATCACGTGACTACTCTAGACCATGACATCATACCTCATGGACTACACATTTATTTAATCTCCATTGTCTAGACCATTCTAGAACGATCTACATACCTTATGATGTCATCATGACATCATTACCCTTTACCCTAAGAGCCTGCCCTAAGCAGCTCACACGGACCAAGCCATAATAAGTACAAACAGTAGTCAGTAATATATATACCTTGAATCAACAACCACAAGAACTCAGTCAAGTTCTTGTTGGAATTTCCCAACGTCCTTGTGCTCTACTCTCAGCTCCAGTCTACTTGTGTGAAGTGACCAAGGTCCTTATTGGATATTGGGTTGCTAACATAGAGCCCAGGACTATAAAACCCTTATATTTCATTTGGAAATACAGTTTTTGCCTGTATGCATCACTCACAACTGTTAGCAACCCAAAATCTGTACAGACTTCGGTCACTTCACACAAGGCTTGCTTAAGAGATACATAGAGCACAAGAGACATTGGGGAATTCCAACAAGAACTTGACTGAGTTCTTGTGGTGTCAATTCAAGGTATACAGTATATATATGACATTGTTTGTATCTATTATGGATATGGTCTGTGTGAGCTGCTTAGGGCAGGCTCTTAGGGTAAAGGGTGTGACATCATGTGATGTCATCAAGTACGTAGATCGTTCTAGAAGAGTCTAGACAATGGTAATTAAATAAATCAGGTGAATACATGTAATGGGTCTAGGCCACATTCACATGGTCATGTGCAGTCATGTGATTTGAAGAAGAGAGAAGTCACATGATACATTATGTAATTAGTCATGTGCAAGGGTCATGTGATGTGAAGAAGATAACTCTTAGCTAAACCCTTAGATTAGGGTTAGGTTCGCCCCCTCTATGGATCGACTTCCAGGTGATTCCATGGTGCAGGGTACTCCATAAAGTTTTCGTAAGGATTAAATAAAGCTTGGTGTTCACCATTCGTAGTCATTGGGGTGCATTTGGTTTGGATTTGTAACAGTCTCATATCGCATCCTTTGCATTTGAAAGGTTCCTTCAAGTTTCCATGTATGGTCCTCATCCAAATAGTGTTAGCAACCCAAAATCTGTACAGACTTTGGTCACTTCACACAAGGCTTACTTAAGAGATAGTGTAGGAGCTAGATGTGGGTCAACCTCAACCATGTGGTGAAACAGATAATAGATTATGTACCTAGACGTGGGTCAACTACCTGTGTCGTGAGTACAGTGGTATTGTAGAGTAAGAGGCACGACTTACCCTCAACCATATGGTGAAACAGATGAGGGAATAGGTCAACCACCAGTATGAGTATATATACTATAGTGGAGTAAGGTTTGGTATTGTACGTATGTAGTTGTCACGCATTGCGTATTCCAATACTCCTCCTCAATGCATGAACCACGAAAGCGGTAAGAGAGAAAACGATGTAGAAAATTGAAAGACAAGTGGAAGGATAGGAAGGAAAGAAAGGAAAGAAAGAACAAGAGATAAAGGGTAAAATGAAAAGGCTACTCCTCCTGCAGTATGACTCCTCCTCGCATGGAGTTCTGTAGACCCATATGATTCCAGTGTTGGACAAAGAGGTCACGCGAAAGCAACTTTATAAAGGCATCAGTGACATTTTGCTTTGTTGGGACGCGATATAGGTAGATTTGACCATCCTGGACACATTCATGTACATAGTTGTACTTGATCAGTGTGTGTTTGAGTTTGGAGTGAAAAGCAGGGTCACTTGAGAGGACAATCACACTGTTGTTGTCACAAAGTAAGGGGGATGTAGTGGGTTGGCATAGATCTAGACCGGCGAGGAGTTTGTGTAGCCACACGAGTTCCTGTGAAGCTTCAGACGTGGCAATGTATTCAGCTTCACAGGTGGAGAGGGTAACAAGTGATTGGCAACGGAATTGCCAGGAAATCATGCCAGAGCCAAGGGAAAAACAGTAGCCACTTGTGGAGTGGCGAGTGTCCAGGCAGGATGCATAGTCATTATCAGTGTATCTGAGGAGTCGAACAATGTGTTCGCCGCCAAGAATGAGGCGCAGGCTACGAGTTCCCTTGAGGTAATGTACAACATGTTTCACTGCTTCCCAGTGGGGTTTGCCAAAGCAATCAAGGAATCTGCAGAGCTGGTTAACTGCAAATACAATGTCTGGGCAGGTGCCAATTATAAGGTACATGAGGGAGCCAACCAGTTCATGGTAAGGGATATGCAACATTGTCATGCAGTCCTTGTCGGATGTAGGCGATGCAGTTTTTGATAAGTACATCTTGGGCTCCAGGGGCATGGATATGGGGTGGGCATCAGTATTGCATGACAATGCGATCAATAAGCACTGTTTGGGACAGAGCTATTGTATTGTGGGGGCAGTCGCGTTCAATAAGAATGCCTATGTGAAAGTGAGCCGGGCCCCCATCAGATATCTGCCAATGGGTTTGGGGTTGCGACTTGAAATTAGAAAGTGCAGAGGGAGAGTCACCAAGCATGAAGAAGTCGTCCACATGGATGGCCAAGATAACAATGCCGGTGGCATTTTGACAATAGTAGACACAATATTCGCATTCAAGATGAGTGAACCCCCATTCAACAAGCTGAGCGTGAAGTGTTTTATTCCACACATGTCCACCCTGTTTCATGCCATATAGACCGCATTGCAGTTCCCAGACATGATCTTCGAAACCTGGCTCAACAAACCCATCGGGTTGCTCCATGTAGCAGACTTTGTCTGGTTCCAATATACCATTTAAGAAGGCAGTTTTGATGTCTAATTGCTCTATCTCCCAATCCAAGGCAGCACCGAGGTGAGCTAGGACATGGAAGGACTCCATGCGTGCTGTAGGAGAGGTAGTCTTGGTGTAATCCTGGCCATATACTGCCGTGAATCCACAGCATACATAACGCACCTTAAATCGCAAGGAGTTACCATGCTCATCTCATTTGATTTTGAAAATCGCACGACCATACATGACATGGCGACCAGAAGGGACAGATGAGCAGGAATGAGATGATAGACACCGAGGTCCTTGAGGGATGTAAACTCCTCCTGGAGGCTAGTCCACTCAAGAGCATGTGGAGACACCATGGCTTCCTGATATGTAGCAGGGTCAGTCAGCAACAGCTTATTGACAGCTCCAGTGAACCAGTCATTGTCCACACATGGGATGAGGGGAACATAGGGGGAGTTGAGAGCAGCATCTGTGCCTGGACCAAGGGGGATATAGGGGGAGTTGAAAGCAGTGGGGTCAGCAGGTTCGGACACTGTCTCGGAAGCTGTCTCAGCAGCTGTGATGGTGGCAAGGACGGTGCATTGGATCCCAGGGACATACAGCACACTAATGGTGGCAGCCCATTTCTCAGAGGGATGAGGGATACAAGTAGAGTGACATGGGGGGGTAGGTTCAGAGGGGGATGGTGGAGGCATCATGGGTGCTGGAACCAGGGAGGCCACTGGGATCAGTGAAGGGGGGAGAGATGGCATGATAGATGGAGAGGATGGTGCAACAGAGGAAGAGCATTGGTGTGACTCGATGAAGGACACGTGGTAGGATGTGAACACCTTTCCTGATGCACGGTGGTAGCAATGGTATGCTTTGGAATCTAAGGAATAGCCAATGAGGACGCATTCGACTGATTGAGCAAAGACCTTGGCATTGTGTTGATTCTGGATGAGGATGACGAAGGCTCGACAACCGATTTCATGAAGGTGAGAGAGGTCAGGGGGTTGCCATGCCACTATTCATAAGGCGTGTAGCCCACCTGAGATTTGACTGGGATACAGTTGGTGAGATAGCAGGCGGTAAGAAGAAACTCGTACCATTGATTTGCGGGTACCTGCGTGTAAGAATGCATGGCACAGGCTTTGCCCATGAGCGTGTGATGAACGCGCTCAATGCGGCCATTGTGAGCAGAAGTGTGAGGAGCAGTGAACTGGTGCTGGGTACCTCACAATGCGAGCCAGTCTCTGAGGTCGGTGCATTTTAGTTTGCCATTGTCAGAGCGCAGGAAGCCTATGCGAAGTCCTGTTTCGGCCTCACGAGCAATCTCCCAGGTTTGCAACGCGTGGAACGCATCCAACTTAGAAGTGAGAGGGATGGACCAGCAGAATGATGAGAAGTCATCAATTATGTTAAGGACATAATGGTTCCTCAAACTGGAAACATGGTCTGGGTGCTCTAGGAGGTCAATGTGCACTATACTGAGCTTCCTACCAGCCCACACCCCCTCCCTAACCTTCGGAACAGAAGACCGGGTCTGCTTTCCAAGGATGCAATGTTCACAGGAGGGGGGGGGGCGGTAGAGAGGGAAAGGTGTGTACCATGCATGCCAGTTGCCCTGCATTTTGTGGCGAGCTCAGCAACGGCACAATAGTTCGCATGGCCAAGGCAGCAGTGCCAAGTTTCCAGGGTGGCTGCACTGGAGGTGAGGAGCGCATGGGCAGCGGTGATCTGACCACCAGACACAGCATAGAGACAACACGCAGTGAGGGAGCCTGAGAGAACCTGGGTGCCATTGGCTGAAGTAACACAGCACGAGGAATTTGCAAAATGAGCAACACATTTCAGAGAGGAAGTGAGTGCTGAGACAGAAATAAGCTGAATGGTCACCCCAGGGGTGAACAAGACATCATCCAGGGTGATGTGGATGCCCTTTGCGACAATAAGACAGATGGACCCAATCCCAATAGCTTGTACTGTGGACCCCCCAACACTGTGGACAGCACGAGGAGCAATTGGGTGGAGACGGTAGAAGTCGGCCTCACAATTACTGTACTAATGTGCACAGAGGCCCCAGTGTCTAAGAAGAAGGGGACGATCAAAGGATCAATCACTGTCGGCGAACATTGGTTCAGGGCCTTGTAGGTGATAGCCGCGAGATCGACTGGTTGGGTGTGTAGGTGCCAGTCCACAGAGGCATGAAGGCCCGTGAGGTCAAGGAAAAGGGCGTTGTACTCATCAGAATTGCAAGGTGAGAGGAACGCGGCTACTGATGGGGACAGAGTGACAGATGCAAGTCCAGCAAATTCCATAGTGGGAGCAGTAGCATGGGATCCCACATCAGTGGTAGGTGAATTGTGTAAGGCAAAGGCAGTGTTGGTCATTGGGTTGATGAAATAGGTGTGCCCAGTACCATCATAGCAGATATTGCCAGGTTTGCCAGTGGATACGGTACCAGGCTTGGGGGTGGTCGACGATGTTGTATGCCTTTTGTCAGCCTTTTCCTGGAGTACAGCTTCATGTTGCCCTGCATGACTGCCACCATTGCTGAATCACTCAGGCCATGTATGTCCTATACAACGTCCAGGGGGACACTTGGAGTTTGCACAGCACTTGAAGTGACCAGTTTTACCACAGATGGTGCATGTTTTAGTACTAGTGTGGGAGGGTTGGGTGGTCGCAGCGAGCACAAGCATCCCGGTAGGCATGGACTTGGAATCAACAAGCTGTTGTTCCATGTCAAGACGCGAGTGCGCCATGAGGGGTGTGTAAGGGTTGCTAGCGGAGCTGCAGATGATCACATCAGCAATCTGGTCGCAAACATGCGGCAAGTCATCTGTCATCACATTCATCATTATGATGAGTGAGAACATGTCAGCTGTGGGTAAATCCATTGTATATATCCAGCATACAGCTTCGGAAATTTTGAGGCTCGTTTTCACAAACCGGTCAGCCTTACAGTAGCACATTTGCAGAAGTTTCTGTATCAGAGTGATCTGGGCGATCTGGCCCATTTGCTCATGATGTTGGTGCAGGGTATTCCATGCATGGTAAGCATTGGAGTGGCCTTCAAGAAACAGTTTTTCCTCAAGGGAGCATTGACCACACATGATGGCAACAATGGCCTTATTGTTGGCATCCCAGAGAGCGGTGCTGATGGGGTCAATGGCCTCGCTGGGGTGAGTGGCAATGCCCAAAACATAGGACCACACGTGTTTCGAAAGAAGGTAGTCTTTGAAATTGACACTCCACTTGGACCAGTTGTTTGTGCCATGGTCCAGGATAGAGGCTACAACTTTGACAGCATTGCTGGTACTGAGCTTGATTTTACTGATCGAGGTGATCATGACACCCGTGGGCATTGGGGGGGTCACGTTGACTGTGCCCTTGACAGGCAGGCCTGGGGGGGACATGATCAGTACAACAGGTGCAATAGGTGTAGTGAGACTGGGGACAGTGGGACGTGCACTTTGAGCGCGAGTATGAGTGGTGGGGGGAGACATCAGACCCATCTAGCCCACAAGTCCCTGATATATACATATACCAGGGATCGATGGGGTTGCAGATCAGATATAGATAGGGTTCAGATCCAAAAGGGATATCCACAGTACATACTATGGTGCAAGTACTTCATGATGGGGTTTGGGGGGATCCACTAACATGTGGGGCACACTGCCTGATTCGTCTGTGGACGGTAAGGTTGGCGAACTGTTATTGCAGTTCGGCAGGTCGACTCAGTCAGTCTAGATGGGGCAATGTGGGTCAGTATACCATGTCAGGGCTCATAACCTGTAGGAACTAGATGCAGGTCAACCTCAACTGTATGGTGAAATGGATCATAGATTATGTACCTAGATGTGGGTCAACTACCTGTGTCATGAGTACAGTGGTATTGTAGAGTGAGAGGCATGACTTACCCTCAACTGTATGGTGAAACAGATGAGGGAATAGGTCAACCACCAGTATGAGTATATATACTATAGTGGAGTAAGGTTTGGTATCGTAAGATAGGCCTTGTTCATATGCTATTAACATCACGTGATACATTCGGTCATGCTGATACATAGTTGAGTGGGAGAAAGTGTTTCATCTCTATTAACTATTTCAATAGCTAGTATTTTAAAACTACTTTCTGGCACATATAGAGAATACAATTCCTCTTCTGCCCCTGAGACTTAAATTTTTGTTCAGACTCAAATTGAGAAGATACAGTGACTTCCAAATTGAGTCAATGTTTTGAGAATTTGGAGTATATGTTATATAGCTCAGGGGCATGGACAAACAGAGCCAAAGTGTAGGTAAGTGACTACAGGTACCTACTCTCGGCTATCCATCAAAAAAGGAATTATGTAATTTAGACTAGTATCCATAGAGATATGGTCAATTCAAAATAGCTAGTCATTGACTCAATTTTGTAACTATGTATCAAATCTATAGAATCAGCCCATTCTAGTACTTTGTATGACCTCCTTTGGCCTTGGTTACTGCTTGGATCCTCCTAGGCATGCTTTCAATCAAATTCTGACACACCTCTGGATCTATATTATTCCATACTTCTGCCACTCTATCCCAAACCTCCCATATTCCTTTGGCCTGTCTTGGATACTTGGCAAGCTCCTTTTTACTGTGATGCCAGAGATGTTCAATAGGATTGAGATCTGGAGATTGTGGAGGCCAGTCAAGGACATTGATGTCATTGTCTTCCATCCACTTCTTGGCCTTTTTGGAGGTGTGTTTGGGGTCATTGATTTGTTGAAAGATAACATCCTCTGGAGAAATTCCAGATTCCTCCAAGCTGGGAAGCAAGTTGTCCTCCAAAATGGTTGGCATCCATCCTCCCCTCAACCTCTGCAAGGTGCCCAACACCTTCCCAACCCATACACTCCCATACCAGATACCTATTTAAATTACATAAATCTTTTTCTGATGGATAGCCAAGAGTAAGTACATTTAGCCACCCACCTACACTTTGGCTCTGTTTGTCCATGTCCCTGAGCTATATAACATATACTCCAAATTCTCAAAACATTGACTCAACTTTGGAAGTCACTGTAAGTAATTGTTCCCCATACATATGTTATTCCTTTTAGAATGGTTATTCACTTTGATTCAACCTTCTACTTTCTAACAGTATGTGTTATACATCAGAACCAATGTCCAGCACCTTCACAGAACCTCAGAGCCGGAACCCTACACAATGATTATTTTCCAATGCCCTTCATTATCACTGGTATCACTTAAAAATATGTTTGTAATTCATCCATTATCATGTACACCACATAGTCATCTTGGCCCTCTGCAGATGCCAAAAAAATTAGAATCCCTGTGTCTTGGAATGGCACCAGAATGCATGGCAACTGTCTGCAATGCCACCTCAACACTGTTACAAGTGACCTAGCAGACCAGTCTTTTTCCTCTTCCTCTTCTCCTTTCCCAACTGCACTTCTCCTTGATCACCCAGGAAGAGACTTATGGGACTACCTCTTTGCTGAATCTCCCCTCCCAGATGGTATCTGGGCAAAACTCCTGCAATCTGAGCTATTCTCGGACACTTAGTTCATTTCCCCTTGTAATACTTCTTTTGGACTTACAGTGGCTCAAAAAACTGTCCACAAATTTGGTCATTTTCCACTAAACACAATAACCCCCAATAACCCCTAACCCTTGCCCTAAACCATGAGTGTATGAAATGCAGTGCTTACTCTTGGCATTCTGTCTGTCCATAATGCAAGGGATCTGAATCCCATTTGATGGAATGGCAGCCATTTCAAAACAATGACTCATTTGAACATTTTTTTGACTTTCTATAAATTTGACTATCTAGTACTTGGTATGACCTCCTTTGTGTTACATGAGAGTGTAACCCTAGCTCGTCGAGTCATACTATCCAAGTACAATGGACAACTAATTGGATGTTGTCTTTAGTCAAGGACTGGCCTTGAGTAGGAAGAAGGTTGGGGGTAGCAAGAAGGGAATTCAAGTGAGGTGACAATCACAAGGAGCTTTGAGTAGATCAAGATTAGAGTTACATACAGGTGGGAGGCAAATATATATACCCTGCCACATAGGCCTTAGGGTAGGTCAAGATATAATAGAAAATACTAAATATAGTAACTTGGAGAACCCTTACCAAATGTATGTAATTGTATTACAGCATGCTAGGGTGCAAAATATGTAATTAAAAAAGTAAAAAAAACTGTCCAAATGAGTAATTATTTTGAAATGGCTGCCACTGAAACAACCCAATATGAGTCAAAGGCTTGACTTCAGGTTATCACAGATAACGTCAACTGAAAGAGAAATAGAAGGAGGATTCGACTGAGTCCGACTTGAGAGGGGAAAACCCAAGAGAACTAGACTGGGGATGCCAGTACTAGCCTTGGGGTTTATATAGCAAAGTACTACTTTGTACATGTGTATACCGGATCTACCGATGTAGGGCATAGGGTGACGGTGATTAAATACACGAGGTATGGCATGAGGCGTATCAAATGGAAGAGAAGCGAAGAAGCATGACATGCTGCTGCAGCAAGCTGTGGCAGAATGGAAGAAACGGAAATGAAAAGAAGACGTGCACAGCACGGAGATGAACGTGGGAATCAATATAACTATATATGGTCCGTTGCAGCTGGTGCAGTGTGTATCCTGTGACTGACGGACTAGCCTGCACAGTTGAAAGGAAATAAAAGGGGTCACGTGATCTAGTCACGTGATCTATAAAGTTAGAAGCAAACGACTAAGTGCGAAAGATGCATGTGGCGTTGTTACCGATCGTAACAGTAGGTAATCTGTTTCTAGTGACAAAGTCGTGATCTATAAAGCACCCTGTGGCCCCACTATCAATGAGGGCGGTAGTGTCGATGATTCTTGCTCCTTCTGATGCGAAGACAGAGAGGGAAATTTGTATTGAAGAGGCTTTGGCATCTGATACAAATATAGGAGCAATGACTATCGGAGGCGAAGACGTCGAGACTTCCCTCCGTTCTAAAAACCCTTTGTGGTTACTCTAGAGACAGTCTCCCCTTCATCGGCAGAGACATATTCGTCTTCGTTGTTCTCGAAGCAAGTCTTGAGAATGTTCATGACATCATCCTGAGAGACCTTCCGAGTCTTAAGACCGGCTAGGTATGAGGAGACGGGATCCTTGGGCGCAGGGGCGATGGTAGCCTGCCTGGCCTTCTGCTGAGGACAAGAAGGAGTTGAGTTTTGGTTGGGACGGGAGGAGGAGCCACAAGGATGGTTGTTAGAACGGCATCCTTCCTTGTGGCATACGAAACACTTGTTCTTCTTCATGTAATCAGCCTGCTGAGTGGGAGAGAGCCGAACGGCGTCTACATCCATAGCATTGGGGTCTTGGCGGGGATGGGAAGAAGTCTGGGCTGAGGGGATAAAAACTCGACCTCCTTGGAGGTCCTGAATGCGACGTCGTTGCCCGGCAAATTGGGTGGCTTTCTTGATCCAGGTCTTGAGCATGGTTGGTACATGCTCACAAGAGAGGACCATCTCTGCAAGGCAGCGGTTAAGGCCCTTGATGAACCATTCGATCAGAGCTGGTTGATCCTTTATTCCAGCCTTCCCGGCGAGTATCTTGAACCGGAGGGCATAATTCTCAAATCCGGCTGAAACAACCCAAACAAGTCAATGAATCGACTTCAGGTTATCACGTAGAGCGTCAACTGAAAGGGAAGGAGGGAACTCTGAGTCCGACTTGAGAGGGGAAAACCCAAGAGAACTAGACTGGGGATGCCAGTACTAGCCTTGGGGTTTATATAGCAAACTACTGTATGTACATGTTTGTGTCGGATCTACCGATATAGGGTATAGGGTGCAACATGAGGTAGCGGATATTAAGAACATGTGTTATGGCATGAGGCATAATGGAAGAGAAGCAGAACATGCTGCTAGAGCATGTAACGGAAATGAAAAGAAGTGTGCACAGCACGGAGATGAACGTGGGAATGAATATAACCATATATGGTCTGTTGCACAAGTGCAGTGTGTATCCTGTGGCTGACGGACTAGCCTGCACAGTTGAAAGGAAATAAAAGGGTCAGGTGACTTGGTCACGTGATCATGAAAAGAGAAAGCAAACGACTAAGTGTCGGATATGCATATAGCATTGTTACCAATTGTAACACCGGCAGGGTCCCTTAAGTCCTGGCGGAGGTTACCTAGATCTATCCTGGCCCGCTCGGCAACATTGTAGGGTTGGAAGGCGGCACCAAAGTCTTCGATTAGACTTAGGTAGGTTTTCTCTGCTTCTGGGATGGTGGCATCGGCGATCTTCTGATACCATGCTTCTGAGAAGTCTTTCCCTCGACCCGAGCTCATCTTGTTAAGCATAGTCATGACGCAGGCTTCGTCATTGTAGAAGGCCCGGTTCATATTGAAGTATGCTCCCATAGCGAGAGCCCATCGGGCAGCATCTTCGGGTTTCCCCGAGAAGTCACTAGGGAGACCGGCTTTAATTTCTGATCTAGGTCCGGCGGCAGCTACGTCAAGATCCATCTCATGGAAAGAGGAGTCGGATGATGATGATGATGAAGAGGAGTGTGAGGAGTGGGAGTCGTCTAATGGGTGTTCCAAGGTTTCCTCGGAGGTGGGAGTTCGTGGTGAAGGCATCTCACTCTGAGGTAGAGACGAAAGCAAACCAAGAACAACTGCTCTTGTAAAGTCCTCCTGTCTAGGCGATACTGGCAAGGAGGGCCGAGGGGTAGCGATAAAGTCCTCAGAGGAAGATCCGTAGTCTGATTCTGGTTCAGGCTCAGGGGAGGGAACCCTAAAGCTTCATCGGGGTCGAGAGAAGGCAATGGTGGGAAGGGGGTTGCCTCTTGCGTGGTAGCAAAGGCTAAAGGACGAGCTAGTTCTTTTGTTATGCTGGTTGCATAGTAGCTAGTCGAAGTGTAGGCTTCAAGTGTAGCCTACAGACACTCAGGTCGTCTCACTATCCAGTCTATCCCTTGTGCGCACACAGGGAACTCGAGGGACTTGTGGTGACTAGAAACTACA